>JAODUO010000339.1:360000-477765 GCA_025642075.2 Ridgeia piscesae
ACGTTACCAGTCTTGCTGTGGCCTCGATGTGTTTCTTGTAATGACTGCCAGCAATGTTCCAGGTCGTCCCTCTGTAGCTTGGCGCACTGTAGCCCCACTTTGGCCTCTGCTATAGATTATCGGTCCGACGCCATTTTTGGATTATTGTGTTTATTCACTTCAAACTGAAATTGTTCATTTAACTAACTATGGCATATTGCTCCCTGGACCACATTTTCAGTTATGTACCCTGACAATTTATGAAAAGCTGGTGTTTATAAGGCATATCAATTATTTAAGAAAAGTACCTAAAACACAAATGTGATACTCAACGTTATGCATTTGTGCCAAAGAAACAAATACAACGTTGAATTATGTTCCATGGAGGGTTTATAAATACTACTATTGTTGTTTTGACTACATTGCATACCAGGAATGCTGTGACAGATGGGCCCACTTTGGCTGACAGGCCCACTTTACCCGCCCTTCCCCTACAAACTATATGTAATTAATTAGCTCAAACTACCACCACTATTACAACCCAAGAACAAGAGGGTCTTAATGACGTTCATTAGGAACATCAATGTAACTGTGATTATATGAAATAATTGCAGAAACTGGAGAGTTAGTGTACGTTCAGCCACACACAAACATCCGCCAAAAAGTCATCACCGATGAAAAAGAGAGAGAAAAGATCTTGTGGCAGGTCAGATATCGATCTTATATCTTTATTGGCAGAACAAGATCATGAGTCAGACAATACTGATTTACTGAATAGTATATATCGATCCTGCTGGTTCAACACTCAATAAATCAATCATAATATTGCAATATGCATATATATATATATATATATATATATATATATATATATATATTAATATATATATATATATATATACAATATATATATATATATATATATATATATATATATATATATTCATATATACTACTCACTCACTATCACTATACTATACTATATATCATATCAAATCATGAGTCAGACAATACTGATTTACTGATATATATATATCCTGCTGGTTCAACACTCAATAAATCAATCAAATATTGCAATATGCTATATATATATATATATATATATATATATATATATATATATATATATATTATCATATACTATACTTAATATATATATATATATATATACTCATACTCACTCTCACTCACTCACTCACTAGCTCACTCACTCACTCACACACTCACTCATTCACTCACTCACTAGCTCACTCACTCAATCACTCACTAACTCGCTCACTCACTAGCTCACTCACTCAATAGCTCACTCACCAAAGTATTAATGTTAAACAAAAAGTGAAAGTGTACATGAATTATTCACTATCCATATGTATATGCTGTATTAAAATTCATACCAATGTAACAATTCTTGTCATTGTAGATCCCATATTTTATGTTATATGATCTTATTTTACATATTGCAGATTTCGAAATGCAATGCATGTCAGCGATATGGAAAAATCAAAACAGTAGCGCCAAAGCTGACACCTATCAAGATTGTGGCACCCATGCATATGGTTGGCATCTCGTAGGTAGGCCAAGTAATTTGAAAAATACAGATGTAATCCTTACTCAAAGTAATGTTGACTATTGCCAATGTACACAGGAGCTAATATTGATATTTATGCTGTAAACATTTCCACTCTTGAATGTTTATGACACATTAAAATGATTAAATAGTTGTAACATGCACACTTGTCCCAAGTTAACATGTGTGCTTGTGTTGCAAATTATATTATCTATGGCAGTTAGATGGTTGTACATGTAAAGTGTCATTCTTGTGCGCCTGTTTTATGGCATATTGTTGTGAATAGTATATCACAACTTCTACTCCTATTAACTTTATTTATTTTCCTTGATTTCCTTGTTTCATTGAATGTTCGCTCGTTTAGATTTGATGGCCTTAGAAGAGAGGAACAACAAATGTCCTATCAAGAATACTGATTTAACTTTGAAGCCCCTTTTAATGGAATCTACCTAATGTTATTATACAAACTTATATTTTAAGCTACTTTTTAGGCCCACTATCTAAGACCAAGAATGGCTACAAATATGTCATGACACTATTTCACAAAATACGTTGAACTATACTCCCTGAAGCGGAAGACGGGTGAGGAGGTATTGCGAAGCTTGAACAGCTTCATTTGCAGGTATTGCATTCCTTGGTTATTAAGCTTCAATTCAGCAAATGATAAAGCAGCCTAGCAATGTTAATAAGAAGACATGTATACTTAATTTAAATAACTTATGTGTGTAGCAGTACACAACATTAATTTCATAATAATTGGTTATAATCAACAACAACAAAATAGAAAAAGGATAGCTATATGGCAGATGCCCTATGCTGTTCAATGTATTGCTTGGTTTACACAATAAAAACAGTAATTTCATGCCGGAACTGAAACAATTTGGAAGGGCTTGGAAAGCACTGGATCTCAAGCATCAGCACCACTCCACTTCACTATCTCGCGATAGATCATGATGTGGGAAGATGGGGGACATATTTTGATTTTTTATGAAATTCCATCAGGTTGCCCCCTTACCCCTTCTTTCCCATATCTATTACTTCGTCACAAAATAGGCCTTGATTTTATTTCTGGAAAAGGTGTTAATTTTAAAGCAAGCTCATCACATATCTTCAGCAGAATGTCTCATATTTGTTATTTTTTTACAGATATGGTGCCCCGAAGAAATTTTTATCTAAACAAGGTCGTGAATTTGTCAACACCATCAATGCAGATTTGGCCAAAAAAAACAATATCGACCGCATGATTACGGCAGCGTACCATCCCCAAACAAATGGACTTGATGAGAGATAGGAGTTATTAATTATTAGCATTACAGTCACATTATAAATAAAACAATGGTTTTTTTCTTCAAAATATTGTTATTGTCGTATAACAAACCAAACTTGTAATAATATAAATAGCAGATACGTTTGTCTAAGCATGTAAAAAAATTCTAATTGTTTTTCACAACTGATATTCCTTTTCAGACTGACCCAGAATTACTCTTATAAATTGTCAACCATTGACCATCTGGATTGATTGTAGAACCAATCAGACACTCAAAACCCGACTGAGCAACTTGATGGGTGAACATCAGGATGACTAGGATGACTACCTGGAAGAGGTCGCATTTAGCATTCGCGCACAGAGACAGGGGTCGACCAACTACACCCCATTCTTCCTCATGTTCAATCGCCATCCACGTCTGCCTGTTGAGGTATTTCGTTTATTGTCATATTGCATGTCATTGGATGTCATTGCATTCATTGCATAATGCCATAATGTTACATGCGTTTCAGACAACAGTTGTTGTATAATAATTATACAGAAATAATACTTTATTAGTTGTTAAATATTTACATAACTAAATGTTTTGTACAAGTAATTGTTTTATGTGTTAATGATATACATTGCGACTCATGAAATAGTACTTGACAGAAATATAGCCCAGTAGGTACAATTCAGATATATTGTATAGATGGATGATGCTGACAGGGTAGAAGACATTCACATTCCAACATTCGTGGAAGAGGGTGTGGACAACTACGTTGAGCAAGTAGGGAAACAGGTGATAAGCGTTCATGAACAGGTGTGTAAAAGTAGTGAAAGTTTGTACGTGTTACAGGGTTTTTACAAGATAATGTAAACAGTAAAATAATGTAACCCTGTCCATTGTGATGAACCAATTTATGTTGCTTTTCATTGGTGGATCCATATCACCAACTGAATTCAAAGTATCTTACTTTCCCATACAGATAACATAAGCAGAATATGAATATAGCACAACCACTGGTTAGATAGAGATAACAAGTTACAACTCCTAGAATTGTGTCCCTTACTATATTATATTCTTTCTTGTGTATAAATTATTACTTCTAACTGACACTTCTATACTGACAATTATTATATTTAAGCCTTCCATCCAACTATGTTCTAGGCACCATGACTTTCCACGTTCATACAAATGTCACAACTGCCCAACAGCGCCAATCTAAGCAGTACATGAACAGACAGACAAAGGGAGTGACATCATTTCACTTTTTCAGATTGGGGACATCGTCCTGAAACGAAACATGAGGAACATCGGGAGGAAAGGTGACAAACTGGAGCCAAAATGGAATGGCCCATTCAGGTAACAATTTTAATTATTTGCCTCAATTTAAACTTATCCTCAATAAATTTGACAAATGTTTCACGTGTCTTACTTTTTAAAATAAGAACTGAACTAGATGTGTGAACATTATAGATTGGGACAGGACAGCACTAATTAGAAACAAGATGCATGAGACAACATTGCTGCTGAACCCTAAATGGACTAACTAACAACATACTTATTCACATTTTAATTGGATTTCTTCAAGCATCACATATTACTTACTTGGAGTTTTCTGTTAAATGTAATGACAAACATTGATCATTGGAGGTAAACTTAGTCATCGCAAGATGGTGATGATATTGGGGATTGGATTACTGTGAGATAATAATATTATTCCTGATAATATGTTCCTTATCATCAGGATCAGAAATATCGGGCCAAACTACCAGGTGACACTGGCAAAAACAGCTGGTGTGCTCTTAATGACAAAGGTGGCCTATGACAAGCTGAAACCCTACCACACACCTCACCTTCCTACCCCACTGTCTTCTCCTACTCCACTGTCTTCTCCTACCCCACTGTCTTCTCCCACCCCACTCTCCTCTCCTACCCCACTGTCCTGTCCTACCCTACTGTCTTCTCGTACCCCACTGTCCTCTCCTACCACACTGTCTTCTCCTACCCCACTGTCTTCTCCTAACCCAATGTCCTCTCCTACCCCCCTGTCCTCTCCTACCCCACTGTCCTCTCCTACCCCACTGTCCTCTCCTACTCTCTCTGTCCACTGTCTCTCCTACCCTACTGTCTTCTCATACCCTGTCCTCTCCTACCCTACTGTCTTCTCCTACCCCACTGTCTTCTCATACCCCACTGTCTTCTCCTACCCCACTGTCTGCTCTTCCTTCACTGTCCTCTCCTACCCCACTGTCCTCTCCTACCCCACTGTTTTCTCCTACTCCACTGTCCTCTCCTACCCCACTGTCCTCTCCTACTCCACTGTCCTCTCCTACCCCACTGTCCTCTTCTACCCCACTGTCTTCTAACCCACTGTCTTCTCATACCCCACTGTCCTCTCCTACCCTACTGTCTTCTCATACCCCACTGTCTTCTCATACCCCACTGTCTTCTCATACCCCACTGTCTCTTCCGTCTAAGGTGACAGCTGGTGGAATCACCATGACGCAGAAAGATGTGCGCACACCTTTGCCATGGGAATGGCTGAATGACAATGTATGTTATCTTAAAACACACACACACACACACACACATACACACACATACACACACACACACACACACACACACACACACACACACACACACATACACACACACATTATAACTGCAGGAGTTGAACAATCACATGGTGTACTGGTATATAATAAACCATGGTTATAATTATTATCTGAAAACTATTAAATAGAATCAATGCGTGTGCACACAACATGTAATGTTTGCATAAGGAACACCAGCAGGGTGTGAACCTACCACACACAACACTGAATCGATATTACTCTAAAGTAATCACCTAAGACCTAAGACCTAAGACAAACAACTGACAATGCATTTGCATTACAACACAGTATTCTAAATGCAATCAGTCACAACTGTATTTTATATTATTAGAACATATTAATTTATATCATGTGACAGGAATATATAATTATTAAAAATCTAAAAACAAGTATGCACAAATTCACTTTTCTGGATAACACTGCTAACTTTGTTTTGAACTCTTCTTTTGTGAAAACACATCATCCGTCACAATGGCTGTCAAACGCCCTATTTGAACGATTGTTTCTACCTGAAAAAGTGACAAATTACAAAACCAATACAGTTGTTTCCCACAAGCATGAGTTCTTAATGGTGGTTATTACAACAGGACATTTTGCATTGCCTAACAATATCCAGCATTTTCTCCAGTTAATTATCCTCTGTATGTCTAATGACATCTCAGATATGAATAGGGTATGTGTCATTTAATACATATTAGGTTTTATGTGGGGTATGTGTGTGTAAACTAGTTATGGCATTGCTTTATTGACTAATACAATGTAACTTTATAATAGGACTGACGTAGACTTGTTCAAATTAGTGTCTTCGCAAGAGTGACACTGTTGGTGGCACTGCAGTCAAGTAACAATTCTTATTTACTCTGCTCATTTCTCCTCTTCAAGGTTTCTGTTTGTGACCATATTATCCTTTTTTCTTGTTCAGTGTCCCTGTGCCAGGTGGCCTTCTAGTAGTTATTAAAATATAATGAACAAAAGCAAAATAATAAAAATCCATCAATACATAGATGTATTTTAAAGACTACATGAAAGTCCTCCAAGATATAGTTACTACTACTATTTATTACAGATTCAAGCATTTTTGTATCTTTCAATAATACATTTTTCCACAAACAAAACGTAGAACGAATTAATTACAGTTTACCGTGAAAAACAGAAACTTTTAAAGATACAATCCATGAAATTATGTAATTTATAATATTTATATAATTTAAAAATAATCTGAAGTGGGAAACACTGGGAACATTCTGCCTATAGTACATTGGTACATAGTACAGTATCTAATATATCTACTTGGGCTCGGGACTCCACTTTGGTTGCTCCTTACAACGTTCCCTGGCGAGAAATGTCACGACCATCAACACTCACAACTGTGCTTCGAGAAAGGGAGGGAGTATCTGCCCTAAGGCCCGGC
The DNA here is from genome assembly GCA_025642075.2 of Ridgeia piscesae. NCBI lineage: Eukaryota > Metazoa > Annelida > Polychaeta > Sabellida > Siboglinidae > Ridgeia > Ridgeia piscesae. The sequence continues at coordinate 366,829 of JAODUO010000339.1, forward strand.
GTTCCATTGCCGCATGTGACCCTCCATGAGAGCATCACGTGATACACCCTTTGCCACGAGCCATCGAATACACATCAGTTACACAATTAGCAATTTCCTTTCTTTATATACCATATAGTGTTTGACTGGCGAGATTGTGGTTTCAACTTGTCTTAACTTAAACTGATATAACTATTTCCAGTGAAGTTATTTGTATTGTAGAATGGTGTTAAAACATCGCCTATATGTTATATTATATCATATGATACATTAAACATGTTAACATGTGAAACTAAAATTATTCATCCATGCACAGTTATGGATAGGTATGTTTTACACCAGGCGACGTGAAACCAAGATGGCGCACACATCGTCGCCATTTTGTCCTTCATAAAATGTAACAAGGAATTACTTTAAAATGTTGATACATAATTCGTATAATTCCATATAACTCTAATTTGTAAACAAGAATACGTAACATAAAAAAATAAACATATAATTAACAGATGTAGAATAAGACAACTTTAGTTATTTAATTTAAGATATTATCAACACCGATCAGCATAGTGACCATAATGTTGTTTTCCACATACGTGTTAGCTTAAACAGGCAAAAGACTTTAGGGACAAAAACTAGAAATGATCGAAGCTAGGCAACCTTTCTCATCGGAGTAAGCAATGAATTTAAAGATCTTAAAGATATGATATCGGACAGGAAGACAATGCAATGACTTTAGAAGCCACATATAACGAATAAAACATGGAGACCTAGTCTCAATCCTTGCTAAGCAATTCTGAACACATTGTAATTTTGTGATGCTGTTAAAGGTAAAATTATGGAAAAGGGATTACAACAGAAATATACATTGAATCACGAATATGATTATATAACAATAATGGAACGTACGAGCATTAGTTGTCTTTCCACCACAAACCATAAACGTTCATACCTTCGAATAATTGCATCGTCTAATCTGTCTGTGCCCGTCCTCGTTGTGTTTCGGCATCTGTAGATATCCTAGTGTCTGCTGACATCTTAAACTGCACCTTGTGTGCAGCTTAGTTGAGACCAACTGTCACACTGCATTGAGCGTCAAACGTGCATCGTCCCCAATCGAATAAACCAAGAAACAGATGAAGTTGGCCTTGCACTGTTAACGGGGAGAACTACATTTTGACCCCAACGATTCCATGCTATTGGTCGTTGCACCCTTCAGTCATTTGTTAATAGAAATCACGTGCAAGTCACCGATATGGCGAAGTTACATGTTGTCAACCACTGCATTCTGGCGTAGAATGCCAACAATGTCCAACACCAATTGACGGATTGCATTGTCTGTGTTAAACTGTGATAATGTCAATGAAGCATGGCAGGTATTACACAATTGCTTTGTATGGCATAACTAGCTTCGACGTTCGTATAGATATGTGCAAATAGCCATGACCGAATCCATGTGCGCCTTAATGAGAATGAGAAAATGGGTACAAAAAAAGAGTGGCGGGCGAAAACGTGGAGGAAGAGGGGTGTAGACGAGCAGAGAAGAGTGGGAAAGAATAAGGAAAACGGGATAGATATAATGTGACGCAGAGACAGAGGAGGGAGGATCGGAGGAAGAGGGAGTGAGAGAGGGAGGGAGGAAGGGACGGAGGTATGAAGAGAGGGAGGGCTGAGGTAGAGAGGGAGGGAGTAATGATTTAAGTACTTAAGTACTGCCGTTACACACACACGCACGCACGCACACACGCACGCACGCACAAAGACACACACACACATACACGGTAGACATAAGTACTGCACACACACACGCACGCACGCACGCACACACATATAGTAGTCATACACACAGTCACGCACGCACGCACGCACACACACACACGGTGATATAGGCATTATAGAAATCTTTCTATTATTATACAACCATTTTCTTTTACTTTCTAGCATAAGCTTGGTTAACAAATGCCATAACACTGCTTATTGTGTATGTGTCTTTAAAACTTTTTCACACCCACGTTTTCATTATACTATTAAAACAGGATTACAGCAGTTAAAATATTCACATACATATTTAGGGTACAAATCAAAATAAATGTTATACCGGACGGTAATTATAGTACTCAAAATTTGCAAAGCATTTCTCTTCTCGGTGTACGATCTCGTTTACCACCTGTCAGTTTTGCATTTCAGCTCATCAGCGTCCTCAAATATGGAGTTAATGTCACTAAAACGAAATAGATCTGAAATTGCATGCAAACTTCCTTAAAATATAACTCATGCAATGCTTTGCTTTAATAATGGCAGATTCATTTCCGATGTCTTGATACAGGAACATTTTTGTAGTCAATTTGAAATATTCCTCGTTTTATGTTCGCTAATAGTAATAGTCGGGATGTCATGTTTTTGTTCAGATACTATTATTTCCGCTCACATATCGCCTAGTCATTGAGGTCTTGCTAAATGTTTGACTCTCATTCATAGATTTGCGGCAAAGTTCTTCAGAGAATTCAAGCAAAACAACTGTATATACCCCGGTAAGTTTTCATTGATTCGATAAATGGCACCACGCACCGGCGGGCACACAGCAGGCACAAGCTGTGGATTAGCAGTTTTCGGAAGGTTGGCAGATAAAAAATAGTGCAATATCCAGTTCTCAGCAAAGATCAAAGCACGTTGCATGTTACTTGCTTCCAGACCTGTCCAGAACACTATGATCACGTACCCAGGAAGCATCAATCAGAATAAATAATTTTGAGAATGATTTCAAAGTAAACGACTTGCATGATATGCACAGTGTTAGTTTGTATTGATACTGTACAAACGCCTTCGTTTCCCCTTAATGAGAAGATGACAGGCAACATTCAGGAGGGGTGATGAAGCAATGCAAAGGACCAGATATTTAAAAAAACATGAAACTTTATTAAAATGTTTACAAAACACATTACAGTCACCTTAAATGTCTAGTTACAAAATTAAAACTACACATTACCAAAATATGTAAGTATGATGCATGGTGTGGCTACCCATAAGAAAACACAAGAATATCCACAGAAAAACATGCAAGAATATCAGCTGTTGTTCCACTGTGCTTGGTCGAGCTTTATACCAACATTTTACAACAAATTTCTTTTATCAAAAATACTGGAACATTAAAGACATACCAATAAGCAAAGCGAGACATTTTTAAACCACCGTAACTTCAACAGTTCGCAAATAAACACGTAGTCTTCAGGAGCATGGCACAAGTACACACCAAAGAACTCATGTTCTATGTTTCATTAATATTAAAAGTTTGAATTCGTAAAAAAATACACATGAATTTTGTACAAACATTATACACAATGTTGTTTATAAACGTGTAGGCACAGATAAACGGGATATCTCACACAAGTCAGCCTACAGCAAACAATGAGAACTCATGACAGGTTCCTGTTTTGATAGATTGAAGCAACGGATGAGAGAGACACCATCCCAGGAACAGAGATGAGACTGTACCGTCATCACAGCACTACGACAGTTATCTATGGTTGTCACATGTATCAGCAATGCCATGTTCTGTGCAGCATTATGGTTCATCGGGATATTGCCAGGTGTCCTTGCATTTGGGAAGATGCTTTTCAGCGGTTACCGTAGACATGCTGTAATGTGGTGTTCGACTTCTGCTGTGTAGGTGCCTTCTGGTTTGTGTGCAATTATGACGACGCTGCAGCGGTGACCGACAATCAGCTTGACCATAATTCAGCCCATTGCTGTACTTGACCTGGTGCTCACTAAGTCCCCTGCCTTGCTTGCCACTCGAGTTATTAAGTCACATGGCCAACTGCCGTGTCTCACTCGATGTTCACCACTGCGGTGTACACCAATGTTGCCTGACCCAGTACCTCGTCTGACCCTCTGTTCACCAATCTTGTCTGACCCAGTACCTCGTCTGACCCTCTGTTCACCAATCTTGTCTGACCCAGTACCTCGTCTGACCCTCTGTTCACCAATCTTGTCTGACCCAGTACCTCGTCTGACCCTCTGTTCACCAATCTTGTCTGACCCAGTACCTCGTCTGACCCTCTGTTCACCAATCTTGTCTGACCCAGTACCTCGTCTGACCCTCTGTTCACCAATCTTGTCTGGCCCAGTACCTCGTCTGACCCTCTGTTCACCAATCTTGTCTGGCCCAGTACCTCGTCTGTGCTGCCTGCAGTCACTCCAACTGTGAAAGTTTTACATCAGCTGTAAAATCCTCTTGTCTGCGTTACCAGGGCTCCTGTGACTGCCATGAACTCTGCGACCACTGACGCGACCACTGTGACGGCTGATATGACCGCTGCGAACTCTGTGACCGCTGCGAACTCTGCAACTCCTGATATGGCCTGTGCGAACTCTGCAATTGCTGATATGGCCTGTGCGAACTCTGCAATTGCTGATATGGCCTGTGCGAACTCTGCAACTGCTGATGCGACCGCTGTGAACTCTGCAACTGCTGATGCGACCGCTGCGAACTATGCAATTGCTGATATGACCAGTGCGAACTCTGCGGTAGTTGATGCGACTGCTGTGAACTCTGCAACTGCTGATATGACCAGTGTGAACTCTTCGACCGCTGATGTGACAGCTGCGAAATCCGCAAATTCTGCAACCGCTGCGAACCGTATACACTTTGCGACCGCTGATGTGCCCGACTGCTGTCAGATGATGAGTGCTGTGGCTGCTGTGACGGCCGTGGCTGCCGTGACGGCTGTAGCTGCAGTGGCTGCTGTGACGGCTGTAGCTGCCGTGGCGGCTGTGATGGCTGTAGCTGCTGTGGATGCTGTGATGGCTGTAGCTGCCGTGGCGGCTGTGATGGCTGTAGCTGCTGTGGATGCTGTGATGGCTGTAGCTGCTGTGGATGCTGTGACGGCTGTAGCTGCCGTGGCGGCTGTGATGGCTGTAGCTGCGGTGGCTGCGGTGGCTGCTGTGACGGCTGTAGCTGCGCTGGCTGCTGTGACGGCTGTAGCTGCCGTGGCTGCTGTGATGGCTGAGCACTGCACACAAACATCTAGAATTGTATTATCTAGCACTAAGACGTTTTCTGTTTCATTTTGATTGTTGTTATGAACGGGCACTTTTTGGGAACCATAGTTTAATTAATACCAATGTATAAATGAGGTTTATATGGACGTAATTTTTGTTTTGGTCCAAGTTTTTATGCCTCTGTGGTCTCTCCATCATAATACCATGTGGTAGTCATCTGAACAATGTCTACACTTTAGGGATCATATTGAAGGACAGAAAACTTGGTTTTACTACACTGAGAATAACAGAATAGACTGACATTTGAAACTGGGGATCTTAGTATTGTCATTCTTTAAAGACAAAGTGAAACAAAACAATTAGTTGCGTTAAAAAGGTAAATTGTCTTGTTCACTGTTTCTAGCAGAAGACTAACTGTGGATGAAAGAATTACATTAGGTGAACGAACAAGAAAGCTTTACTTTGTGTTTGTCGTCTTTGGCTTGCAGTGTGTGAATGGCAGGGGCTTGATGAGTAGTTCGTCCAGTGTTGGTCCGTTGCGTCCGAGCGGGTCGTCAGGCACCATGAACAGGTCACCCACAAAGGAATACATCAGAAGTCTGAAGACATGGTCAACACACAGTAGTAATATCACCAGCAACACACAATCATCATCACCATAAACCTGTACTCAACCATAACTAAACTTTACACTAAGTGGTTGACCTAAAAGTGCATAAATAAATGGTATGGTTATTACCCAGAAACTGCACCCAACAAAATGGTGAAGATTAACCATAATTTAAAACGTCAAATATGTAAATGTTATCAGTTAGCTAATATTCTTTAATATATGATCTTTAGAGGGTCCTGGTTTGATCATAACTGTTGCTCAGGTACTGAAGAAGTAACAGATTTAAATTTCTTAAGGTTTTGTCTATTGCCAGATACAGCAATTACATACATATGTCTATTGTGGGAAATCATATAATAATATTCATAAACAAACATGAATGGAATAATTAGTAAATTGTAAGATGAGCTACTTGATCATCTAATCAACATAGGTGAAATGTTGTTGGTGACGATGGCAACTTGTACTTCTGGGAAGTCAAAAAAGGACAAATATGTGGCACTGTCAAGTTCTATGACAAGTCACTTATATGAAATGAGGACTACTACAGTGACCAATTTAGAGTGCTCTTGTGCACTGACACATTTACTATGCTAAAACTGATTAATATTACAATGGTCACTGGCTTACAGTCAGCACTCATTAAAACATAAATATATGTTGTGCTTGGTAGTAGACCATACACTATAATTGTGACGACTCACTGATATCATGTACTCACCGTTTTTCAATGACATCACGCCAAGCGACGACATCGTTCCAGAGGTCGCGGAAGTTGTCGTTACTCACTATCACACCTTCTGTTGTAGTCGCTAGTCGCAGGTGGAATCTGGCAATGGACACAAGACGACTGACTGTTAACTGAAAAAGGGCACAAGATGGCTTAACTTTTCATAACTCACACATCCGCAAACGTTCATCTGTGGATTTATTACTCAGGAAACAATCAGAGGCAGGTTTACACAGAAAATACTGATTCGATGTCTTTTTTGATCTTGCAAGAAAGACAGGGATAATCTGGTTATTTTTAATTATAATGGTTTAACAGACCCAGAGTAAGATTGTAAATGTTACTAAATAAATAATAAACAACCCCAGACAGTTCTATTTAATATATTCACCAAGACATTTGGTCAACCCAGTCGCGCATAACTGCATACAATACAAAGTTTTTTAATGAACATTTAAACATGCTTTTAGTTAAATTAAGAATACCTTTGAAGGCAGCATCTACTGCAGCAATCCAACTACACAGACACAGCACAAAGTGACAGCGTACCTGTCATCATAACACACGATGTTCTTGCCCTGCACCCTGCGACTGGGGGTGAACACAAGAACACCCTCTGCCTTCAGCTTGTTAAGTAGATGCTGGTCGCTGATCGGGTAGTCTGGCCTGATAGCTGTCTGTGTGCGCCACTGTGGCACGAAGGCGGTGATCTCTGTGTGACCACGCTGTCGGAAGTAGTCGACACACAGTTGGATGCCCTTGCACGGAGAATATCTTCCCATTGCCATGCCTGCGAGGACGGCCAACTGGGTGAGTTACTCATAACCACACTTAGTAGTAAAACTAGTACTACAGTAGAACCTGTCTTGTAAGGACACCTGTCGGGTCAAGCAAAAGTGTCCCTACATTGCAGGTGTCCCCTCATCAGAGGGACAGGAATTTGCAAAAAAAATTCCAGAACATACAATCTTTATTTACATCCACATTACAACATACCTAAATCACATTTATGCCCACAGTTATAATACCCATAAAAATGAAGTGTAATAATATCACATTTAATATTACAGTAGAACCCCTCATTTAAGACTGTTTTGGATTAATTCAATTAAGTATTAAAATACACAAAATACAACTTAGAAAATAGTAAAATGAGACGACACATTAACAACATTTTCATTTATTTTGTTTGTGACATGTTTCATTATAAGTTTAATTTTGAATAGTTTTTAATATTATTATCTTATTGTTATTTCAAATTTGGTCTGAGGGGCTAAAAAGGTGCTGCCATCTCACGGCGTCTGGGTAATCACGCTGCGGTCGCCATTTTGTTTATCGTTTCAGCGGCGCAAAACGATCATTTACTTTCTGATCTAACCATGAAAACGACTTCTTACAACCGTCAAACTTCCTGTCTCATAACTTATATACACATTAACATGCTAGGTTACAAAGTAAAATCATTAAATTCCTGTAAAGAATACAATTCATAAGTCAGTATCGTGGCAACTCGACATCGACGGCGCCGGTAACGCGCAGGCCGTGGATTACCGTGGTGTAACATCAGTATTTTATTGAGGCGTCACTACATAAATGAGCTTCAGAAATGTTTGTTTTATCCTAAACTAATATGAAACTTAGCATAAACTCAGTAGGCCTATATTACGTTTGTTGTCGCTCGACATAACTAGAAACTTGGAGAAAACTAAAATAACTGTGGATAGATCGATTGCGAGCGGCTGTAAATTTAAATGGGTCACCAGTTGTGGGTCGAGATCCCGTGCGCTTTCTCCGTTCCCAGCATCCATTGTATCGAACAGGAAAATGGTCGCCGCCATCTTTAAATATTATTGAAATATATTTATCAAAATAAAGTGCACTGTCCGCCCTAGCAGGTGAAAAATAACAAAAAAATCGCTGTCCGCGTCCACCAGGTGGCCGCTCATCTCAGGGATATTTCCGTTGGAAAGTGATCGGGACATCGGAACACTGTCCGTACATAGCAGGTGGCCGCTCGTCGCGGGGGCCGCTGAAGACAGGTTCTACTGTACACTGAAGGAGTGGACAATTTGGATTAATAGAATGGTAGGTGTTTATACACTATGAGGCATTGATGACTGGGACAGAGTAACCAGAGCATGGATACAGTTAACATTCCCTACATGAAAAGAAAACTAATAATGTAACAACAGACTGAGGGTGGTGCAGATGACTATACTTACGACATTGCCAGGTTGCTGCCATCAATCACGATGTATCGCAGTCGGCTCTTCTCAGATGCACTCTGCTGCTTCAGCAAAGGCACTGATGATGGTATCAGCTCGAGTTTCTCGGAGACCTGTTCATCTGATCCAGTTTGGTTGAGAGCAGCTACTTTAATCTGATTACACACTGCCACGTTGGGTTGAACGGAGGCTGTCACTTTGGGTTGAACGGAGGCTGCCACTTTGGGTTGAACGGAGGCTGCCACTTTGGGTTGAATGGAGGCTGCCACTTTGTGTTGAACAGATGCAGCCATTTTGGGTTGAACGGAGGCAGCCACTTTGGGTTGAACGGAGGCAGCCACTTTGGGTTGAATGGTGTCTGCCACTTTGGGTTGAACGGAGGCTGCCACTTTGGGTTGAACGGAGGCTGCCACTTTGGGTTGAATGGTGTCTGCCACTTTGGGTTGAATGGTGTCTGCCACTTTGGGTTGAACGGAGGCTGCCACTTTGGGTTGAACGGAGGCTGTCACTTTGGGTTGAATGGAGGCTGCCACTTTGAGTTGAACAGATGCAGCCACTTTGGGTTGAACGGAGGCAGCCACTTTGGGTTGAATGGTGTCTGCCACTTTGGGTTGAACGGAGGCTGCCACTTTGGGTTGAACGGAGGCTGCCACCTTGGGTTGAACAGAGTCTGCTACTTTGGATTGAACGGAGGCTGCCACTTTGGGTTGAACGTAGTCTGCCACTTTAGGTTGAACGGATGCAGCCACTTTGGGTTGAACGGAGGCTGCTACTTTGGGTTGAACGCAGTCTGTCACTTTAGGTTGAATGGATGCAGCCACTTTGGACTGAACGGAGGCTGCCACTTTCGGCTGAACAGAGGTTGACACTTTGGATTGAATGGAGGTTGTCCCTTTGGGTTGATCAGAGGCTGCCACTTTTGACTGGACAGAGGCTGCCACTTCGGGTTGAATAGAGGTTGCCACATTAGGTTGAACTGAAGCAGTCAGTTTGGAGTTTATGTCACTATCAGTGGCACTGTTCATGTTTGCTGCGATGCTGTTGTGTTGGAGGGCAGGAGTGGCACTGGACTCAAGGAGGGCTGGTGAGTGGTCATCAAGCTGTGTCGCCTTGCGTTTGAGGTTGCGCTCTGTGCCAAGAGTGTTTCTGTCTGTGTCAGCCATACTGCTTAACTCCAACATGTTTTGCTGAGCAGTGCAAACCAGAGAGAGACCGTCAAGTTGTGCCGAGTTGTTCTTCAACTTCTCCGACATGGCTGGTGGTGGTTTCTGTATGTTCTTTGTTGCAATCACATCATCACTCTTATCAAGGCTGCTCTTTTCCTGACTTGAGCGTTGTTTCTCACAGGCCTGTTGACTTAGTTTCTGACGCTTGCTGCCCTTCAGTTCATCAGCAGAATACTCTGTTGCATTCTTCCGTGACTGTATGACTGTACCACCCGGAGCCTTTTGTGACAACAGGGCTGACCGTGTTCTAGGGCCATTGAGAACCTTCAGTGGTGATCGGGCTGACCGTGTTTGAGGGCCATTGAGAACCTTCAGTGGTGATCGGGCTGAGCGTGTGCTAGAACCACCAGGAGGCTTGGGTAGTGGCTGGGCTGACCGTGTCAAAGGGGCACTCTGAGTCTTTTGGGGTGACTCTACAGCTGGAACATGGCCATGTGTCTTAGATGGTTCATCCTGCAGTGAATCCTTCTCCTCGGCTAAACAGGTGAGTAGGTTACGTGGTTCACAAGGTGGGTCTATCTCGGTGACAGTACCGTGGACAGCACCAGTGCCTGGCTGTGGCGGCTTCATGCATGTGCTGCTGCCTCCGCCTGGGCTATTCACGGGAGTGTGGAAACTGTCCTGGAGCATGGCAGACAGACTGACATCAGGGCAATCGGTCTGCTGGACAACGGTGTCATCAAGGTCAGTGTCAACAATAATGACATCAGGACTGTCTGGGACACTGCCGCCTGCCCTTGTGTTGGCCGCACGACGTGGCGTCTGTGGGTCCTGGTTCTCCTGGAGCCAGCCAAGTATTGTCCTCTTGACTGCGTTGTTCATGTAGGTGAACTCCTCCTCCGAGATGATGATGATGCTGTCATCAAGGCTGAACCGTCGTAGTTCTTTGTTGAGGCGTTTCTTTGCGCGGTGGGAGGGCGTCTGGAACACGGCTGTGTCACTGTCACTAGTCTGCTCCTGCAGGTATATGTTGATGAGGTCCTCGATGGCTGACAGGGCCAGTGTCACTGACAGCGTGTCACAGCCGAGTATACGCAGCTCTCCCCGCTGGCCGGGAGAGAACATCACGATGGCCTTCGCCTGCTGCTCCAGTTTGACAAGCACGGTCGGGTTGATGAGAACATTGTGCATCTCCTTTGGGTAGTTCACTGTGATGCTCTCTGTTGGCGCCACTAGTGTCTTTATGTAGTCCTGAAACAAACAGCAGCAAACTGATGAATACCCAGCATGAAGCCAAGGATGTTCTCAGAAAGATAAAACATACAAACAATCCAGCTCAGTAGCAGAACAAACCAAGCTTATAGTTCAAGAAGTAGGGATTATGGATAAGCCTGGAGGGATGGGGAGCAAGAGATACATGCTTTTTATTATATTCATGATGAAAAGAAACATTTTTGAAACTGCTCAAAGAGAAAGTTCTGAAACCTGATGTGTGTAAAACACGAGCGTCCAGTATGGCCTGGCAGAGGCAGTGACAGTAGAGACACTGCAAGTCTGCGAGACTGGCCGGGTCTGGGTTACAAGACTAAAGAGGGTGGACAGAAGGAGAATGAATTACCAGAGGAATACGATCAGGATGCAGGACATTTGGTAGAATCTCATAATCTTCCACTATGTGGAGCCACTTGTTGAACACAGCTGAATAAATTACTGTTGCTTCACCAATGGTTTACGGAGATTCTCTCAGTTTTTGAAGATGGATTATTGAAACCTGCGATGGCTACAACCAGGCTACTACATTTGCCGGAAGGCAGTATTTCACCCAGTGATTTGCCATCTATGTTTTGGATGGTTTATTTGATAGTTTTGGCAAAGAAATTATATGGGTGATGATAACGTTTGAAATTACGACAATGTTGGTGAACTTAGCAACAATACTGACCGATACTCGGACGCCAGTGATGATAAAAGTTATAGCATGAAACCGGAGGAAGTGCAGTGCACTGTGTTGTCAATGTAATATGGTACAGCTCATTTTACTTGCTGATTATTGTACTTTCCGGAAATATATAAGAGCCCTATTCATAAAATGCATATTTGGTCCTCAAATCTTGATTTGAAAGGAGGTTGTCAACTTTGCTGCACATTCACTGGGAATGCCGCACTCAGTGGTCACAACAGATCAGGGCTGTAGGACTGAAATGGTTAATAACCAACATACCATGTCTGACAAGGCAAACTGAACAATCATACGGTACATCTTATCTAGAATAATAACCTTGCTCTCAGTCTCAGCAGCTGAAACATACATAATTATGAATTGACACTTTGCAAAATATTAAAACCTACATTAATTACACTCACTAATGGGAGGTATTGGCTTGACTTCTTCTTTCAATCCCAAAATACAAATTTAGATCGCACAACGCTGAAATTTATTGCAATTCACCGGTTTGATGAATTCATGTTTTTGGAGCATCAGTAAATGTGTTTATCGCAGGCATAGCACAATTCTACCCTTTGTTATGCACTGTTAGCATGTCATTTCAGCCTAATGTAATACTGATCTTCCTCATCCGATTTGTAAAATTTTAATTGCAATTTACAACCAGTATATAGGCATCCATTCGCAGAAGTCTAGGCGAAAAACATCATTGATATCTGTGCAAACAATGCCTCACTCATATTTACTGTACCTCAAGTTAATTAAAAATAATCAAAGCAATTGTTGAAATGTTAAACAAACACTTGTTAAACAAACACTTGAGAGATCATTATGAAAACCATGCCCTAGGTACATAATAGGCATGAAAATGTATTAGACTGGTGCTGCAATGCCAACTTCAGAGCAGAAGCATAGCTTTATGTAGAGATCCGTCCACCTGTCATTTGGACGGGTAAAACAAAAACGAATATGGATGGGTAGAAATATGGGTGGACGGGTAAAAATATGAAGGAGCAAAAAAAGGTCTTCCAAAACCATAGATATTGTTAGCTATGCCTTGAAAGTGAGTGAAAATGGTGTCACATGTGTTTGTACTCCATTTCAGGTCATCAGATACATTTAAAAGTTTGTAAACATCCATGTGTCCACCAAAACATGTGTGACTGGCAATAATTTTATCCTGCATAAAGCCCTGACTGCAGAAGCCAGAGCAGAGTCAGACCAAACAACAAACTCAGCAACTTGCCCCACTCCAGATTCATTTTTATGTTGTATTTTTACATTAAATTTCTCATCTGTCAACACCCTCAATGTGTTTCAAGGTAAAGCTGTACACCTGTACAGGTCAAACATGATAAGAACTTCATAAGTGACAGTTATTACAGTATTACTGTTAGCCGGTACCTCCAATTCTTCCCCAGAAATTCAGGGTTCACAAATATCTGCATTATCTGATTTGCATTGTAATGAGGCGCATCTGTATGTTGGTTAAAATTGGTTTGAATTATAATATTAATAATGGAATTGGTTTCAATAATATTTAGCATATGGGGAGAAATATATCTGAATTATAATGGTGTTTAATGATCAAGTAAAGTTGTCCAATAAAACTGGTGGTCAAACATTACCCTTCAATTAATCAGTGGATGAAACTGATGAATGGGAAGTCAATTAGGCTTGCCCTACTGCCATGTGTGAATGAGTGCTGGCTGGGGACTGCTTCATAGAACCATTGAAATTGCCCAGATAATAATCACACTTTCACAGTATCAGTTAGCCTTGTTTAACCAACTGTCTGTCAGCTGCATAACTAGCAACCTAACTATGCTGAGAAGATAGCCTGGTGATTTTGCCGGCTTTTGACTATTATCCGTGTGGGGCTAAACAATGCTGCCACCTCACGGATACTGGTTAATCCTGCCATAATTCCTATTTTATAAACTGTAAATTTGTATTTCTATTTATTTTATGTTAGTATAAGTTTGCAGTAATCTGAAGTCAATTTCCGTAATGATTACGGAAAATCTGTAATGGTAGCAGCCATGCACTGTAGTATTATTAATTTGCATATACATGTACCCAAAATGTTGTTTTGTAGCGGGAATTGGAGCAGGGATTGGAATTGAATGATTATAGATGGAATTGAAAAAAATTGAAATCAAATTGAAAAAAATTGAAATCAAATTGAAAAATATTTAATTGAATTTGAATTGGATAAAAGGGATTGCATTGAATTGGAATTGAAACAATGGATTTGACCACAGCCCCATGTCATCTGGTTTATATAGTTAATTGGTATATAAAAACTATACATTTTGACAAAAATGAATGCAACAACATAACCTGTGCAATCACTTAAAACATGTATACCTAGGCTAGCACTGTCAATCACCAATTGCGCCATAGGCGAAACGATTTGCTATTTGGCGAAAATAAATAAAATTCTTCGCCAAATTGGCAAAACATTATTTCTGTCATTATTATTGATGTTATCAGCAATACATGACTGCATTATTCAACAACCAGCTGTTTTGAAGTTGTCACAAGTATGGCACATCCAACTACCCAAATAACCAGTCAGAGTAAAGTGAACCACTGGGTAAACAACAGGTTGCTAATCCCTCCATTTAGCCATGCTCACAGATAATAGGGGGACTTAATTCAATCAAGAATTGTGTTTACTAGACAATGGGGACCTGGTTGGCTACACTAATTACAAGTTTGAGACAAGTACAAAAATGTACCTGACAGGGTACATATTATCGCTCAGTATTGGCGCAGTCACATGGCATGGCCATTAATCAATGTGCCCATCTGGTAACTGTTCAATAAAATGCCAATATACATGTATATTGTAATTCATGTAACAACTGACAGGTATCTCCACCAGAAACATTACAGATAGAAAGATGTGTGTCAAAAACATGTGTTATCATACATAGCCTGCATCACCCAGGTCAGAATTACTGTCAATCACAGTTAACTAATTTGGTGAATTACTCTGTTCAATTAATCAAATAGTGAGCAGTCAAATTATGTTTTAAAATAGGTAATAATTATATCAATACATTGAATCACTACAAGAGTATGGTTCTTAACTATTTTGCCTTGTTATAAAATTGTATATCTTTCAACTTGCTATATACACACTTGTTATAATGTTAATTTGATTACATTAATAATATGTGTTAGGTGCTGTTTCTTTGTATTTACAAAATTCCCAACAGTTGTTCAGTTTTCTTTTTATGCTTAAACAATGTTCTATTAAATAATAGTGGATGTTTATTTGCATTATATATCTTTAGCTAAATATATAAAGTTTAGTTAATTAAAATTGGACATTTTTTCTTGTGAATATTGTATAGAATTTTATATTATATTAAGTCTTGTGTTGCATTTTTATACCTGGTAATGTAATTGATTTAAAAAAATTGCTCAAGAAAATCAAATTTGGCTAAACAAATTTCTGACCTTTCGCCAAATTGGCTAAACAGATTTTAGACACAGCGCTAGCCTAGTGTACTATCATAAAACGACAGTTATTTTATATGGATAAAGAAGAGAGGTGAAGATGAAGACCTTAGCGAGCTCTCTGTCGTCCGGTTCACCCTTCACTCCAATCCATTGGTTCTTATGGTGTCGTGCCCCGTAGACTACGTCCACGTGGAACCTTGTTTCAATGTGACTCTCCTTCTCCTCAACCAGCCACACGCAGCTTCTGGCTACGGTTATCTCATCCAATCTTCCATTTACCTGTCTCTCCATCCTTCACGTTGTATATCGTCACTGTCAAAATACAAAACAAAGATTGTTAAAAAGTATTCATTATAAAACTATGTTTGGACATGGTCCTTTTAAATAGTTAATTTCAGGTTCTTTAAATTCCTCAACTTAACATTTTAATTTAATAGATTCCCTATAAGCTTTACAACCTTTGAGCAATGTAAAATTCAATGACTGTCACATAACCTGACCCACTGCATATGGTGTGTATTTTGTTGAGTTATCAATATGACATATCTGAATAACATTGTTAAATTATAAGGGTAATTCAATTGTACAACCCCCAATGGGTTAGCTAATTTCAAAAGTTGATCAGTTAATTATGAGACACAGAGGGATTTGATATAAGACGTCCCATGTAAAATCTGTCACCCATGACTGTTGACATATCACACTGTATGATTCTGTATTGTACATACAGGTGTACTGACATAATTATAGGCCTTTGTATAGCTTCATTACTTCAATGTAAACACAAACAAGACTGCTGTGGGAACTTGACAGCCTTTACCTTTGTGCTTGTAAGTGCTGGGCTATTCACAACCAGCTCCCTGTGTTTGACACAGTGAGAACCATAGCTTTATCTAGAGACATGTCCACCAGTCATTAATTGATCTCAGCAATCAGGCTGATATCAGCAGACCACTGGACTGATGGGGGCTCTCCTGTCCTATGACATGGCCACAGCAGAGCCACTGGCTGGTAATGTTTTAACATGCATGGTCCTCCTATATATTTCACTATAATTATAAAATAGTATAACTGCAGCACTCTCCTAGTTTTCCAGTCATTGTTGAACCATAGGGCTCACTGGACAGTATCAGAAATGACCACAAGAATGAACAGTGCAGTTACTGTTAGATTCACCTGCTAGAGGGGGCCAGCTGCAGGTGGCCAGGTCAACACCAGCAGTAGGTCCTCCCCTCTGTGTCTCACTGATAACTCTGGTCATTTAGTTAATATGACATCTCCAAGGAGTGTACAGGGTAATAGATGAACTAAACAGAAGAGAGGGACATGTGTTACCAATAAGGTTAGTAATTATACCCAGATAGTCCACTAGATTACACTGTATACAGTGGGCAGGGAGGATGGAGCTGCCTGGCTAGTTTAATTGTTGTAGTACTTAGATTAGAGAACTGTAGATTGGAAATCAGAGGTGACTCATACACAGGGTGCAGTGTGCAGCTGGGGCTCCATCCAGACTGGGAGGCTATTCATTTGTCTTGAGATTGGCTTGGTTAGAATTAGTAGTTGTGCTGTAGCTATGACCTTAGGCTACTCCAGTGACCATGTAACTGACTAACTGTGAGAACCTCCTGGCTTGGTCTAGTTTTCATTTGCATATCAGCATCATACTATAGGTTATTCCAGATATATTGGGTCAAATACACTGATAAGTGTTTAATATAGTAGATTAGCAGAAATACATGTTTGTATTAGAATAATTATCATAACTAAGAAAGTAATATTACTTTCTTAGTTGCAACTGTTATTATTAAGTAACAACTATAGTAATATTACTATAGTTGTTACTTAATAATAACAGTTGCAACTAATTTTGCTTTGCGAAGTTACACAAGTTCAGTGTATCTGTGACATTTGACAGATGTTTGTTGTCCACAGAGAGGTGACAGAGCATGTGTCCAGAGATAGACAGCTAGAGCAGTGTAAATGCATATTGAACATATCAGGATTATATACTCAGAGTCTGTGTGGTGCACTGTACTGTTTGTGCTTCAGAAACAAAGGCTGCGGCCCTCGGAGTGTTTGATGTGAAAATCCATAGATCTTGGCACAAATCCAATGAGATGAAGACTTCCATAGTGATAGCATAATTTTTTGGGTGATGCTAGACATTGGCAGCAGTAACACGAGTTAAGATTTCCCTTACTCACACAACCAGATGACGAGATTGTGAGACTGGTTACAACACACTTCCAAAATAAATATCTTATGTCCTATACATGTACTTACAAACTCGGTTTTTTATTACCTGTATCAGATGGCATTTACTGGTAATGATTCTGGTTTTTGCTGATAATGTATGTTTGTCAGCCATAACAACACAATTTTATTTCACCGACAGTACTTGACAGACCATATGTGCATTTGCTAATTTTTATTTAATCAAAGCACCCTCTCCGAGACTGATGAAACTGTAAAGCACCATAATATAAATCTACAAAATTATTATATTTACATATATCTATCCGAGATATTATTTGACATAATATTCATGATATTGGGCACATGTATTTATAATAATACAACTTGTAACCATATTCAAATTCATCCTGGTCCTGGTATTGCACTGTTTATTATCACGCAACATATCTGTTCGTTTATAAATGTTCTTTTGTTGTTATATTATAATGTCAGTCCATGATTCTGCTCAGTCCATGATTCAGCACTGATAACTGATTGTTTTGGTGGTGTTTAAGATGTTAATGATTTTTTCCTCTCGATGTCGTATTTTGGTTTTCATTATATATGCCTGCAGCCATGTTGAATCACGTTGGCAGGCCCCATCTTTCAAAATTATTTGTGAGATTATGTTAATGAGTACAGCCATTTTGAAAAGTTACAAAGAAGAAAGATAAATGAAAGTGGTCGTACAAATATCATGATAATCCAACAATGTTTTGTGATTATTTATTTAGTTGGACTCAGCGGGATTCATGTGCAGAAATGTAAAGAATTGTGTGGACGATAATATGATTGATGGCACAAATGTGCATAAGGTCTGTTTATGGAGCCCCTGACTCAAAAGACATTGCCATTTTGCCTTGGTCCACGCAATACAAATAACATTGTGGTATACAAAGCACTCGCATACCGACATGATCGACTGTGCCTGTCTTTGATTACTACTGGGGTAGTACTTACAAATAGTCTTATTATTAATAGTTAGCAAGTACTAACATTTCAGTGTCATTAATATTTAACCTATGTACATGAAGGAAGCACCATTGCATTTTAATTGATTACTATTATCATAAGAAAAAATATTTATGTTGTAAACACAATTTTGATCCGACCGGGCGACCACCCTAACCATAGCCATGGGATGAACTGGAATTAAGCAATGTCTCGGTAGTCGGTTCTGTTCCAGATGGCAGTACTTGTCTAACGCTGAACATGCACGTCGTTGTTAAAAAACAAAACAAAGCCTGAATGAATGTCAAATCACCATAGCTAACGCCTCTCTGGATGTCTGCTCTTAGGACTAAGAGCAAGACTAGTATAGATCAAACAAAAACGTTAAATTTTGCGCTCGGCATAGGCCATAGTGTAGGCAGGGCCCTGGGGCCTGGCAAAACTTGAAAACAACATGCCGGAGAAACGGTGACAGTGACACGTCATTCACTTATTGCATTGACATTGTAACTATTGTCCTGACACATTAGATAAGATTAACGGTACCCCAACATGTCGAAGTTAATTAGCTTAATGACATCAGATCGAACTAATCTAATTATACTTTTAACAAACCTCCATTTGAGCGGTGATTACCGGTCTAGTCACGACGCGTGACAATTTGAGCTGACTCTCGCGCCACCTAGTGCTTATTATTTTCCCGCATTTTTTGGTTCCAGAATCCTTCCCCAGAGGCGTGTGGGACTGTTGCGTCTTCCTGAAAACATTGCTACGTGCAGGGAGTTGAAATCGGTCAATAATTCCCTCTTTATAATAGTATAATATTTTACAACTTTTATATATAATATGTATACATGTGTTTGTGTGTATATATATATATATGTATATATAAATATACATACATAAATACATATTGTACACGTGTATTATAATATAATTATTATACCATTAAATATTTGTATACACTGTAACAAATTATATTGATTTTGAGATATCTTTCGGAGATTGCATAGCCTATCTGATCTCTCATAATGGAGAGGTCGACCTAATTTGTCTTGAGGATATATTATATATATTTTATATACATATGTATGTATATATATATATATATATATATACATATATGTATATATACACATAATTATAACATTAGCGTATATCCACAGGTCTACAGAGCAATAATCCTTGTTCACCTTGTTAGTTTAAATGTTTATTCTTATATGTAGTTCAAGGTTCAACTTCATTATCCAAACATATCATATTCTTTTTACAAATATGGGATATTGGTCTTTTTGGTATTGATACCTAATAAACTGTATTAAATGAAAATAATTATAGTATAAACAATAACATTTTATTACAAAAGCACACACAATGAAAAAATTCTAAACACCTATTTTAGTGATGAACAATAATACAAGAACATATAATAAAAAAAACTATGTTTTTGACAACTTATATTAAATACATGTATAAAAATTGGTTCTCTGTGATTACATAGTGCCATGCAAGTTTCATCAAATATTTCAGATGTTGTACACTGAGTAGTGCTGTATACTTTCAGGACTTGATGTAAAAAAAATCAGCTTAATTTATGCTGTTACGAACGCTGTAATTGGTAAACTATGTTGAACCTATGATGTATGCATCGTTGATGACTCCATGACAATGACAAGTTCATGCTGAACTGATACGACGCCTAAGTGCATGAATTTATACATATGTCATCTTTCATGTCATTTCAATATTCGCTGTTGCATAGAGTTTTAGTATATAACATTCTGTACAGAAGACATTCAGCATTTGTATTGCACATTCTATGGTAGTTTTACATCATAGCACACAGAGCAGGTTAGATTACAAATTAAAGTACACTGAACACACAGTAAGTCTACTTTTACGTAGACGCATCACCATGTGTTATGTTAGCCCAATTAAACAAGTGTCCAAAATAGTAACTGACCAAGAGAGTATGCCTATTGACCCTACAAGTAGGCTTAATCTTACTCAGTCCACTACTGGTGAGACAAGTACTGACGTCCACTACTAGCAAGACAAGTACTGAAGTCCACTACTGGTGAGACAAGTACTGAAGTCCACTACTGGTGAGACAAGTACTGAAGTCCACTATTGGCAAGACAAGTATTCAAGAAGAAGCTGCCAGACTTGATTAGTGATTGACTACTTGTGAAAGTATTGTGGAAACTGTGCATAGACATGGGTGACAATGCTACGGTCTGGGTCGCTGTCTCTGCCTTCCTCATGGTAGATCTTTGTGAAGCACTGGTGCAGGTCTTCCTGTCGGTGCAGGTGTTCCAAGTAGCTCGAGTTCTGTAGAATGAGTAGCATCAGAGAGAGATACTCAGTGCGCATCTGAAACAGCGACTACGTGTGAGAGAGACATGTTCTGTGGCATCTTAGGATTCAGGTGACAATTGGAAGCAGTGATTCAGATTTCATTATGTATGATATTCTGGTATGTAAGACGTTAGTGCTCCATACCGTACTTCACATAATAGGTTTCTTTTTAGTATATTATAAGCACACAGGAAGGTCTTCTCAAGGTAATTCACAATCTAGATCATAGTCTCAAAATGATCATTACATAGAGGTTCTGCTAAATAATGATTGTTTAAAGAAAAAATTAAGTACATTGTTTAGGTATGCAATCAGTAATTCTTCAAGACCCTAAATGCCCATGGACAGTTTTGAAAGTTGCACATCTGACTATAAATTTTGACACCAGACAAGACAGTTGGCCGAAACAGTGACGAAAAGTATATGGTATTTCATGAAGTCATCCAAAGGTATGTACAACAGTATATTGTGTCATTGCTTAATTCTATAAAACAAAGGCACGACTGCTATAAGAAGTAGTTCCATACCATATCACCAGGTGACAGGTCAGTTATCTGCCGCACAACAATGTCGATGAGCACCTTTGCGTCATTCGTGTACAGCAGGTCTGCCGTTGAGGCACTGGAGTAGAGATCTGACGTCAACTTCAGCACCGAGTTGGGAGGTTTTGGTTCATGCTCAAACAGCCTCACTGGGTCAGCTGTCAACATTGATGAGAAAACACTGACATCACACAAATGATACATGTATTAGCATGACCTGATACAATTGACACAACACAGATGATACACTCGCACAGAATTATACCACTGACATGTCATGCCACAAATGATACATTACCATGAAATGATGCAGATGACAAAACACAAATGATACACCTGCATGGAATGGTACCACTGATACAACATAAATGATACACTTGCACGGAAAGATACAATTACCGATACAAATGATACAGCTGCATGGAATTATACTGCTGACAAAACAAAAATGATACACTTGCATGGAATTAGACCATTGGTAAGACACAAATTATACACTTGCATGGAATACCACCACTGACAAGACACAAATGTCACACTTGCGTGGAATGACACAAGCGAGAAGACACACATGATAAACTTACACAGCGACACAATTGGCAAGACAAAAATGACACACAGAGAATGGCACAAGTGACGAGATACACTTGTCCAGAATGATACAACAAACATACCTCCACGATT
This sequence comes from Ridgeia piscesae, assembly GCA_025642075.2. Lineage (NCBI taxonomy): Eukaryota > Metazoa > Annelida > Polychaeta > Sabellida > Siboglinidae > Ridgeia > Ridgeia piscesae. Next base: position 388,732 of record JAODUO010000339.1, read on the forward strand.
GAAGAGCAACATGAGTTTCTCTGTGAACACTTTGACATCACCAACTTCAGCCAGTGCCTGCATCACCAAGTTCTCTTTGGGTAGTTCAAAGTGTAGGTTGAAGGCAAAGATGATATTGAGAAAGATATCGCCAATCTCTTCTCCGACATCACCTGCTGTCTCAATGTGTTGTAATAAATGCTTGACAAAGTCAACATTCAGATGTGCTGAAATGATCAAGACCAATTTATGTTAGTTTTTCTTGAATGCTCTGGAACTGTTTTGAGGAGGTTTATAGTAATAAGAAATATGGAAATCACATGTGTGCAAAAACAAGCCCTACCCAGAAAAACCCAGCAAAGAATAAAAATGTCCATTGTTTTATCCCTGTCAATCAAGATAGTGCACAGTGAATAGCAAAGAACACAAACTGAGACTAAGATAAGTCTTGACTAACTGTAACAACAAGTTATGACTAATATGAGTAACAGGTATCAGACTTGTATGAGTCTCCAACTGACATGGAAAAAGAAACATTTCTATTTATCTAGTTTTTTATTTCAGTTATCATTTAAATTTTCAGTTATCATGCATTAAACCAATTTTAAACATTCAGGACATCCACATAAAAACCTGTCAGTAACTGATGTGATAATCAGTTAACGTTCAATGCACAACATGAGAAAAATATAATCCGAGCATTTAACTAAAGGGACTGTTAGGGTGAGCTGCATTGTCAAGCATAATCAAAAGCAATTAATTCTCTCTCATACAGCTGTTCATTCTCAGGACTGTTTGAACAGCTGCAGAATTGGTGGTCTAACTGAGATCAGCACCAATCAGACTGGCAACAAACAATTCACTTCTTGCTTTTGTCATCTGTTAGTGCTGGATGATTTCAAAGAATGGTTCACTGATTGTGACTCCTAATGATTTCCCTGACTGTGGGAGACATAGCTTCCTCTAATGAGGGACTGTCTCCCTCACAAGTCCACTGCCAATGCAGGCACTTTATCTCAACACTGGATGTCACATATTAATGTACAGAAACAAGGTTGTTTCTATAATATGCCCTATGTTTCTTTTATCGACAGTCGATATTTTTAGCTCAGATTTCTTAACTACATTTTCAAAATGCAGTTTTAGACTTTTACTTTAACACAATAATATTTTTGTCTGTTTTTCTATTTATTATTATTTTTACATATGACTTGTCTTTTTTCGCTTATGTTTCTTTGTGTCCAACATTGTATCTAACAACATTTGGTCTAATGTAACAATTTGTCTACTATGATATTTGGTGTAGTGTGACAATTTGTCTACTATGATATTTGGTGTAGTGTGACAATTTGTCTACTTAATTTTTGGGATTCATTTTACTATGATATTTTTCATGACAATTCATTCTTTTCTTTTTTGAAACATTTGGAGTTGTAGTCTTTTTATATGTTTAATCATATTATCTATATTTTAGTAGTCTATATTTTAGTAGCTAGTACTTGTCAAAATCATTTAACAGAGGTCTACTCTGGATAAAGTATATTATTTCTAAAGTTCTAATGTCATAAACAAAATAGGTATAATTATCATGAACATGTTGCTTGTTCACAAATACCTTAATATTGGGCGGTTTCGAATACTGAATAACAACTTTCATTTTAAACTTTCCTCTCACAATATGCAGAGTTCTTTCCTTTCATCACACATAGCATTTTATATGCTCATTTGAACAAGCAAAAAGTAACAGACATAACGTGATATGACAGCTATTTCACAGAGACGTGATTGTGACTTCTGCTTACTGTAGTGATGCACCGGCAAAGCTTCTCCCATTGAGAGCAGCATTGTGAGCACCAGAGAGGAGAAACACAACTTCTTCAAATCTACAAAACACAACATCCACAAGTCTAGCAACAGTCATGGGCATGTGTAGTTGTGATTACCAGGAGAGAAGACCAGCTGAGTGTGCCAGGTAAGTCGAGTATAAGGAACCACTACATCTGTGTTATCCAGCATTCTACTGTTAGCTGTGATGTCAGTCTGTATGTCTGTAGTTAGTTGTGAAGGTAGTCTGCATATGGTTGCATAACGAGTCTGTGTATTGTAGGTACCTGTTGAGAGTTGCTTGCATCTGTGAGTGGTGTCTGTAGGTACCAGATGTGTCTGTAGGTGCCAGTGGTGTCTGTAGGTACCAGATGTGTCTGTAGGTACCAGTGGTGTCTGTAGGTACCAGATGTGTCTGTAGGTACCAGTGGTGTCTGTAGGTGCCAGTGGTGTCTGTAGATACCAGTGGTGTCTGTAGGTACCAGTGGTGTCTGTAGATACCAGTGGCGTCTGTAGGTGCCAGTGGTGACTGTAGGTACCAGTGGTGTCTGTAGGTGCCAGTGGTGTCTGTAGGTGCCAGTGGTGTCTGTAGGTGCCAGTGGTGTCTGTATGTACCAGTGGTGTCTGTAGGTGCCAGTGGTGTCTGTAGGTACCACTGGTGTCTGTAGGTACCAGTGGTGTCTGTAGGTGCCAGTGGTGTCTGTAGGTGCCAGTGGTGTCTGTAGGTGCCAGTGGTGTCTGTAGGTGCCAGTGGTGTATGTAGGTGCCAGTGGTGTCTGTAGGTGCCAGTGGTGTATGTAGGTGCCAGTGGTGTCTGTAGGTGCCAGTGGTGTCTGTAGGTGCCAGTGGTGTCTGTAGGTGCCAGTGGTGACTGTAGGTGCCAGTGGTGTCTGTAGGTGCCAGTGGTGTCTGTAGGTGCCAGTGGTGTCTGTAGGTGCCAGTGGTGTCTGTAGGTGCCAGTGGTGTCTGTAGGTGCCAGTGGTGGCTGTAGGTGCCAGTGGTGTCTGTAGGTGCCAGTGGTGTCTGTAGGTGCCAGTGGTGTCTGTAGGTGCCAGTGGTGTCTGTAGGTGCCAGTGGTGTCTGTAGGTGCCAGTGGTGTATGTAGGTGCCAGTGGTGTATGTAGGTGCCAGTGGTGTCTGTAGGTGCCATTGGTGTCTGTAGGTGCCAGTGGTGTATGTAGGTGCCAGTGGTGTATGTAGGTGCCAGTGGTGTATGTAGGTGCCAGTGGTGTATGTAGGTGCCAGTGGTGTATGTAGGTGCCAGTGGTGTATGTAGGTGCCAGTGGTGTCTGTAGGTGCCAGTGGTGTCTGTAGGTGCCAGTGGTGTATGTAGGTGCCAGTGGTGTATGTAGGTGCCGGTGGTGTCTGTAGGTGCCGGTGGTGTCTGTAGGTGCCGGTGGTGTCTGTAGGTGCCGGTGGTGTCTGTAGGTGCCAGTGGTGTCTGTAGGTGCCGGTGGTGTCTGTAGCTACCGGTGGTGTCTGTAGGTGCCAGTGGTGTCTGTAGGTGCCAGTGGTGTCTGTAGGTGCCAGTGGTGTCTGTAGGTGCCAGTGGTGTCTGTAGGTACCAGATGTGTCTGTAGGTGCCAGTGGTGTCTGTAGGTACCAGATGTGTCTGTAGGTGCCAGTGGTGTCTGTAGGTACCAGATGTGTCTGTAGGTACCAGTGGTGTCTGTAGGTGCCAGTGGTGTCTGTAGATACCAGTGGTGTCTGTAGGTACCAGTGGTGTCTGTAGATACCAGTGGCGTCTGTAGGTGCCAGTGGTGACTGTAGGTACCAGTGGTGTCTGTAGGTGCCAGTGGTGTCTGTAGGTGCCAGTGGTGTCTGTAGGTGCCAGTGGTGTCTGTAGGTGCCAGTGGTGTCTGTATGTACCAGTAGTGTCTGTAGGTGCCAGTGGTGTCTGTAGGTACCACTGGTGTCTGTAGGTGCCAGTGGTGTCTGTAGGTGCCAGTGGTGTCTGTAGGTGCCAGTGGTGTATGTAGGTGCCAGTGGTGTATGTAGGTGCCAGTGGTGTCTGTAGGTGCCATTGGTGTCTGTAGGTGCCAGGGGTTTTGTATGTAGGTGCCAGTGGTGTATGTAGGTGCCAGTGGTGTATGTAGGTGCCAGTGGTGTATGTAGGTGCCAGTGGTGTATGTAGGTGCCAGTGGTGTATGTAGGTGCCAGTGGTGTCTGTAGGTGCCAGTGGTGTCTGTAGGTGCCAGTGGTGTATGTAGGTGCCAGTGGTGTATGTAGGTGCCGGTGGTGTCTGTAGGTGCCGGTGGTGTCTGTAGGTGCCGGTGGTGTCTGTAGGTGCCGGTGGTGTCTGTAGGTGCCAGTGGTGTCTGTAGGTGCCGGTGGTGTCTGTAGCTACCGGTGGTGTCTGTAGGTGCCAGTGGTGTCTGTAGGTGCCAGTGGTGTCTGTAGGTGCCAGTGGTGTCTGTAGGTGCCAGTGGTGTCTGTAGGTACCAGATGTGTCTGTAGGTGCCAGTGGTGTCTGTAGGTACCAGATGTGTCTGTAGGTGCCAGTGGTGTCTGTAGGTACCAGATGTGTCTGTAGGTACCAGTGGTGTCTGTAGGTGCCAGTGGTGTCTGTAGATACCAGTGGTGTCTGTAGGTACCAGTGGTGTCTGTAGATACCAGTGGCGTCTGTAGGTGCCAGTGGTGACTGTAGGTACCAGTGGTGTCTGTAGGTGCCAGTGGTGTCTGTAGGTGCCAGTGGTGTCTGTAGGTGCCAGTGGTGTCTGTAGGTGCCAGTGGTGTCTGTATGTACCAGTAGTGTCTGTAGGTGCCAGTGGTGTCTGTAGGTACCACTGGTGTCTGTAGGTACCAGTGGTGTCTGTAGGTGCCAGTGGTGTCTGTAGGTGCCAGTGGTGTCTGTAGGTGCCAGTGGTGTCTCTAGGTGCCAGTGGTGTATGTAGGTGCCAGTGGTGTCTGTAGGTGCCAGTGGTGTCTGTAGGTGCCAGTGGTGTCTGTAGGTGCCAGTGGTGACTGTAGGTGCCAGTGGTGTCTGTAGGTGCCAGTGGTGTCTGTAGGTGCCAGTGGTGTCTGTAGGTGCCAGTGGTGTCTGTAGGTGCCAGTGGTGTCTGTAGGTGCCAGTGGTGCTGTAGGTACCAGTGGTGTCTGTAGGTGCCAGTGGTGTCTGTAGGTGCCAGTGGTGTCTGTAGGTGCCAGTGGTGTCTGTAGGTGCCAGTGGTGTCTGTAGGTGCCAGTGGTGTATGTAGGTGCCAGTGGTGTATGTAGGTGCCAGTGGTGTATGTAGGTGCCAGTGGTGTATGTAGGTGCCAGTGGTGTATGTAGGTGCCAGTGGTGTATGTAGGTGCCAGTGGTGTCTGTAGGTGCCAGTGGTGTCTGTAGGTGCCAGTGGTGTCTGTAGGTGCCAGTGGTGTATGTAGGTACCAGTGGTGTATGTAGGTGCCGGTGGTGTCTGTAGGTGCCGGTGGTGTCTGTAGGTGCCAGTGGTGTCTGTAGGTGCCAGTGGTGTCTGTAGGTGCCAGTGGTGTCTGTAGGTGCCGGTGGTGTCTGTAGCTACCGGTGGTGTCTGTAGGTGCCAGTGGTGTCTGTAGGTGCCAGTGGTGTCTGTAGGTGCCAGTGGTGTCTGGGTATGGCTTGCCAGTGGTGTCTGTAGGTGCCAGTGGTGTCTGTAGGTGCCAGTGGTGTCTGTAGGTGCCAGTGGTGTCTGTAGGTGCCAGTGGTGTATGTAGGTACCAGTGGTGTATGTAGGTGCCAGTGGTGTATGTAGGTGCCAGTGGTGTCTGTAGGTGCCAGTGGTGTCTGTAGGTGCCAGTGGTGTCTGTAGGTGCCAGTGGTGTATGTAGGTACCAGTGGTGTATGTAGGTGCCAGTGGTGTCTGTAGGTGCCAGTGGTGTCTGTAGGTACCAGTGGTGTCTGTAGGTACCAGTGGTGTCTGTAGGTACCAGTGGTGTCTGCAGGTGCCGGTGGTGTCTGTAGCTACCAGTGGTGTCTGTAGGTGCCAGTGGTGTCTGTAGGTGCCAGTGGTGTCTGTAGGTGCCAGTGGTGTCTGTAGGTGCCAGTGGTGTCTGTAGGTGCCAGTGGTATCTGCAGGTGCCGGTGGTGTCTGTAGGTGCCAGTGGTGTCTGTAGCTACCAGTGGTGTCTGTAGGTGCCAGTGGTGTCTGTAGGTGCCAGTGGTGTCTGTAGGTGCCAGTGGTGTCTGCAGGTGCCGGTGGTGTCTGTAGCTACCAGTGGTGTCTGTAGGTACCAGTGGTGTCTGTTGGTGCCAGTGGTGTCTGTAGGTGCCAGTGGTGCCTGTAGGTGCCAGTAGTGTCTGTAGGTACCAGTGGTTTGTGTCTTATGCTACACATGGAGTTAGTCTGCCTATACTGTCTATACAGTTACCTGTTTTCATGTGTATAGGTAGTTTAGATATATGCAGTGTTTGTCTGTAATGTACATTTGTTTGTAGGTACATGTACTGTTTGCTGTGATGTCTTTACCTGTCATGTCTGTCTGTATGTCTCGGGCCAGCTCTAGTGGTAGGACTGAGGTGAGCAGCTCAGAGATGAAGGTCGGCCCCAGACCACACAAAGCCCCAAACACCTTCAGCAGGAGCAGTCTCAGCGACACTCGTGTCTCCTGACAATAAACATCACCATCAAACACCTTCAGCAGGAGCAGTCTCAGCGACACTTGTGTCTCCTGACAATAAACATCACCATCAAACACCTTCAGCAGGAGCAGTCTCAGTGACACTCGTGTCTCCTGACAATAAACATCACCAACAAACACCTTCAGCAGGAGCAGTCTCAGTGACACTTGTGTCTCCTGACAATAAACATCACCATCAAACACCTTCAGCAGGAGCAGTCTCAGTGACACTCGTGTCTCCTGACAATAAACATCACCAACAAACACCTTCAGCAGGAGCAGTCTCAGCGACACTCGTGTCTCCTGACAATAAACATCACCAACAAACACCTTCAGCAGGAGCAGTCTCAGCGACACTCGTGTCTCCTGACAATAAACATCACCATCAAACACCTTCAGCAGGAGCAGTCTCAGTGACACTCGTGTCTCCTGACAATAAACATCACCAACAAATACCTTCAGCAGGAGCAGTCTCAGTGACACTCGTGTCTCCTGACAATAAACATCACCAACAAACACCTTCAGCAGGAGCAGTCTCAGTGACACTCGTGTCTCCTGACAATAAACATCACCAACAAATACCTTCAGCAGGAGCAGTCTCAGTGACACTCGTGTCTCCTGACAATAAACATCACCAACAAATACCTTCAGCAGGAGCAGTCTCAGTGACACTCGTGTCTCCTGACAATAAACATCACCAACAAACACCTTCAGCAGGAGCAGTCTCAGTGACACTCGTGTCTCCTGACAATAAACATCACCATCAAACACCTTCAGCAGGAGCAGTCTCAGTGACACTCGTGTCTCCTGACAATAAACATCACCAACAAATACCTTCAGCAGGAGCAGTCTCAGTGACACTCGTGTCTCCTGACAATAAACATCACCAACAAATACCTTCAGCAGGAGCAGTCTCAGTGACACTCGTGTCTCCTGACAATAAACATCACCAACAAACACCTTCAGCAGGAGCAGTCTCAGTGACACTCGTGTCACCTGACAATAAACATCAACAAAAACACCTTCAGCAGAAGCAGTCTCAGTGACACTCGTGTCTCCTGACAATAAACATCACCAACAAACACCTTCAGCAGGAGCAGTCTCAGCGACACTCGTGTCTCCTGACAATAAACATCACCAACAAACACCTTCAGCAGGAGCAGTCTCAGTGACACTCGTGTCTCCTGACAATAAACATCACCAACAAATACCTTCAGCAGGAGCAGTCTCAGTGACACTCGTGTCACCTGACAATAAACATCAACATCAAACACCTTCAGCAGGAGCAGTCTCAGTGACATTCATGTCTCCTGACAATAAACATCAACATCAAACACCTTCAGCAGGAGCAGTCTCAGTGACACTCGTGTCTCCTGACAATAAACATCAACATCAAACACCTTCAGCAGGAGCAGTCTCAGTGACACTCGTGTCTCCTGACAATAAACATCACCAACAAACACCTTCAGCAGGAGCAGTCTCAGCGACACTCGTGTCTCCTGACAATAAACATCACCAACAAATACCTTCAGCAGGAGCAGTCTCAGTGACACTCGTGTCACCTGACAATAAACATCACCAACAAACACCTTCAGCAGGAGCAGTCTCAGCGACACTCGTGTCTCCTGACAATAAACATCACCAACAAACACCTTCAGCAGGAGCAGTCTCAGCGACACTCGTGTCTCCTGACAATAAACATCACCAACAAACACCTTCAGCAGGAGCAGTCTCAGTGACATGTGTGTCTCCTGACAATAAACATCAACATCAAACACCTTCAGCAGGAGCAGTCTCAGTGACACTCGTGTCTCCTGACAATAAACATCAACATCAAACACCTTCAGCAGGAGCAGTCTCAGTGACACTCGTGTCTCCTGACAATAAACATCACCAACAAACACCTTCAGCAGGAGCAGTCTCAGTGACACTCATGTCTCCTGACAATAAACATCAACATCAAACACCTTCAGCAGAAGCAGTCTCAGTGACACTTGTGTCTCCTGACAATAAACATCAACAACAAACACCTTCAGCAGGAGCAGTCTCAGTGACACTTGTGTCTCCTGACAATAAACATCAACAACAAACACCTTCAGCAGGAGCAGTCTCAGTGACACTTGTGTCTCCTGACAATAAACATCACCAACAAACACCTTCAGCAGGAGCAGTCTCAGTGACACTCGTGTCTCCTGACAATAAACATCACCAACAAACACCTTCAGCAGGAGCAGTCTCAGTGACACTCATGTCTCCTGACAATAAACATCACCATCAAACACCTTCAGCAGGAGCAGTCTCAGGGACACTCATGTCTCCTGACAATAAACATCAACATCAAACACCTTCAGCAGAAGCAGTCTCAGTGACACTCGTGTCTCCTGACAATAAACATCACCAACAAACACCTTCAGCAGGAGCAGTCTCAGTGACACTCGTGTCTCCTGACAATAAACATCACCAACAAACACCTTCAGCAGGAGCAGTCTCAGTGACACTCGTGTCTCCTGACAATAAACATCACCATCAAACACCTTCAGCAGGAGCAGTCTCAGTGACACTCGTGTCTCCTGACAATAAACATCACCAACAAACACCTTCAGCAGGAGCAGTCTCAGTGACACTCGTGTCTCCTGACAATAAACATCACCATCAAACACCTTCAGCAGGAGCAGTCTCAGTGACACTCGTGTCTCCTGACAATAAACATCACCAACAAACACCTTCAGCAGGAGCAGTCTCAGCGACACTCGTGTCTCCTGACAATAAACATCACCAACAAACACCTTCAGCAGGAGCAGTCTCAGCGACACTCGTGTCTCCTGACAATAAACATCACCAACAAACACCTTCAGCAGGAGCAGTCTCAGCGACACTCGTGTCTCCTGACAATAAACATCACCAACAAACACCTTCAGCAGGAGCAGTCTCAGCGACACTCGTGTCTCCTGACAATAAACATCAACATCAAACACCTTCAGCAGGAGCAGTCTCAGCGACACTCGTGTCTCCTGACAATAAACATCACCAACAAACACCTTCAGCAGGAGCAGTCTCAGCGACACTTGTGTCTCCTGACAATAAACATCACCAACAAACACCTTCAGAAGGAGCAGTCTCAGTGACACTCGTGTCTCCTGACAATAAACATCACCAACAAACACCTTCAGCAGGAGCAGTCTCAGCGACACTCGTGTCTCCTGACAATAAACATCACCAACAAACACCTTCAGCAGGAGCAGTCTCAGCGACACTCGTGTCTCCTGACAATAAACATCACCAACAAACACCTTCAGCAGGAGCAGTCTCAGCGACACTCGTGTCTCCTGACAATAAACATCACCAACAAACACCTTCAGCAGGAGCAGTCTCAGCGACACTTGTGTCTCCTGACAATAAACATCACCAACAAACACCTTCAGCAGGAGCAGTCTCAGTGACACTCGTGTCTCCTGACAATAAACATCACCAACAAACACCTTCAGCAGGAGCAGTCTCAGTGACACTCGTGTCTCCTGACAATAAACATCACCATCAAACACCTTCAGCAGGAGCAGTCTCAGTGACACTCGTGTCTCCTGACAATAAACATCACCAACAAACACCTTCAGCAGGAGCAGTCTCAGCGACACTCGTGTCTCCTGACAATAAACATCACCAACAAACACCTTCAGCAGGAGCAGTCTCAGCGACACTTGTGTCTCCTGACAATAAACATCACCAACAAACACCTTCAGCAGGAGCAGTCTCAGTGACACTCGTGTCTCCTGACAATAAACATCACCAACAAACACCTTCAGCAGGAGCAGTCTCAGTGACACTCGTGTCTCCTGACAATAAACATCAACAAAAACACCTTCAGCAGGAGCAGTCTCAGCGACACTCGTGTCTCCTGACAATAAACATCAACAAAAACACCTTCAGCAGGAGCAGTCTCAGCGACACTCGTGTCTCCTGACAATAAACATCAACAACAAACACCTTCAGCAGGAGCAGTCTCAGTGACACTCGTGTCTCCTGACAATAAACATCACCAACAAATACCTTCAGCAGGAGCAGTCTCAGTGACATGTGTGTCTCCTGACAATAAACATCAACATCAAACACCTTCAGCAGGAGCAGTCTCAGCGACACTCATGTCTCCTGACAATAAACATCACCAACAAACACCTTCAGCAGGAGCAGTCTCAGTGACATTCGTGTCTCCTGACAATAAACATCAACAACAAACACCTTCAGCAGGAGCAGTCTCAGTGACACTCGTGTCTCCTGACAATAAACATCACCAACAAGTACCTTCAGCAGGAGCAGTCTCAGTGACACTCGTGTCTCCTGACAATAAACATCACCATCAAACACCTTCAGCAGAAGCAGTCTCAGTGACACTCGTGTCTCCTGACAATAAACATCACCAACAAACACCTTCAGCAGGAGCAGTCTCAGTGACACTCGTGTCTCCTGACAATAATATTATGTACACTTACCATCTGATAGTCATAGTTTTATGCAGAAACCCATCCACCTGTCATTTGGACAGGTAAAAACCATTATGGACAGGTAAAAACTAAAAATATGGGTGGACGGGCAGTGGTCGGGTAAAAAATGAAGGAGCTAAAAGAAAAGGTCTTCCAAAACCATAGATATTATTAGTTCTGTCTTGAAAGTGAGTGTAAATGGTGTCTCGTTTGAGTTTGTAGTCCATTTGAGGTCATCAGACACATTTGAAAGTTTGTAAACTGGCTTAACAGTTAACATCCATGTGTCCACCAAAACATGTGTGACTGGCAATAATTTGATTCTGCATCAAGCCCTGCTGAAAGTAGAGGACCGGATTATGATTATGTACTCTTAACATCTGATAGTAGAGGATCAGATTATGTACACTTACCATCTGATAGTAGAGGACCAGATTATGTACAGCTTCATAGTTATCCCTGTCAATGACATGTCTGCATAGTTGCGGGTCTGCATTGGACTGAAACAGTAACATGGCAAACATATGATAAGATAAGATGAGTAAGGCCAGCTGGATAAGTATAAGTTGCATTCAGCTGGAAGAGTGAACATAAGATAAAGATTGTGAAATTATCTGGATAAGAAGACACTAACATTAGACAGTAATAATTGATGTACCAGTAAAAATGTATAGGTCTAGTAAATGACAACCCCTCTACAACACTGAGAGGCAGAACCTACCAGAATTGAGAGCAGTTCGTTGAGGTGTGTTGTGATGGTGTGTTCATCCTCGTGCAGAAACCAGCTGCGTTGTTGCGAGTCATCCTTACAAGCCGACAGTTCACGGAAGATCATCTCTAATTTCTGTGCATCTTGACTGCCCTCAAACGTCTCATGGTTAGCCTAGAAGAATAGTGGATTTCCGTGGTTAGCTTGCAAGAATGGAGGCCATAGATTCTCTTTGTTTATTTGGTAAACCATGCATTAATATAAATATAAAATTGTAAGACTGTAGCAGCATCATTACATATTTAGTTCAAATGTGTTAATGTGAAATATATTGTTTGGATCTGTCTATGTAACTGACCGACAGTGATACCTTGTGTTGGATCAAGGTGTGCAGGATGTTTGTCATCACTTGGCTGAGACAAGGGACATTGTCTTTCAACTGGTTCAGCACGGTTGCCACGGCGGTGTGGGACAGTTCGTAACTGAGTTGAGTGTTTCGTCGCACTTCCTCGACCATCTTCATCGCAATATTTGGTGGCACTGTGTCCATGGCAACAGCGTGAGACACTGCACAGGAGGGGTGGTCACTAGGAGGGTTGGGTGGTGGCGTCTTGGTGGGAGCAGACTCTTGCCCTGGCTCCCACTTGTTGTGGCTTATTTCACCAGTAGCTGGTTCACTGTTACAATGTTCACCTCCCATGTCTCTCCCAGTCGACGGGCTGGCACAGGGAACAGGAGGGGCTTCTCTTGACTTCATCCTCGGAGTGGTCACTGCAAAATACACACTGACCACTGACTGTTGTCTGTAGTTGAAAACAGAATATTCAACAAAGTTCTTAATTTCTACATCTACTATGAGAAGCACATATTTTAGTAAACTAAAATAATTTGTGATGCACTTATATTATAATGACCAAATCTATTCTCTCTGTGTCATTAGATTTTGTATTATGTAAATATAGTATATATTTCAGGTAGGTGTCAGTAAAGTAATTTGAAAAAACCTGGATGAATGATCAAAGCCGATTGAAAAACAGAGTATCCAGAAAAATCATTGTAAACTACCAACTGACACAAATTCACTCTAAACCTGGTATCTCTGAACATTATAAACCTTTGCCCAGGTCTGAAGCAAACAATATGCACACATAATAAAATATGCCAGCAGTATTGCTGCTAAATTTAAGACAGCATCACGCACAGACAGTCGAAGTACTCGACAATGTGTATGGTAGTTCCTTTGAATAAAGGAATACACACCTGAACATACACACTGTCATGAACGCTGAAAATTTGTGGGCAGAACAGCAACATAAACATCCTCAACCGCTGGATGTTCAACAAGACATTGTACCTTCGTTTGATAATGAATCACTTCTACTTTGGTGTGTATCACTCCCACCAGGTGGCACAGGTGCTGATCGGCGTTTTTCTGGTAAACGTTCCTGTTGTTGATGTTTCAGCACACTACGCCGATGCTGCTCCAACTGGCTACACCAGAGACAGCAAAATATGTCAGCCATTTTGTAAACATTATCGCCCTAACTCTACTGCATGATCATTATAGATAGTAAATGCTAAAAAGTTACAAGAATAACAACATATTCCAGTTCAATGTCACTTTAACAAACTATGTCAACTGTGTGCAACAGTATTTAATGGTGTTTCTAAAGAATTGACTACTGTGACACACTGTCCACTTTACAACAGGTAACAATACATCATTATTTACCTACACACAATGTAACACTGAAACATTATTGCTATCAATGTATGGAATCTGCAAAATTAGGGATTCTATGAGTAATGTGAAATCATAATATACAATATAATAAGTACAATAGAACCTTGCTACAAAGGTCACCTCAGTACAATATAATACAGAAACCTTGTAGTTATGGTTACCCTTGGATAGCCTAGATATTGTCAAATGGTACATATCAATAGTCAGGTCACATTGGACTGGTCTTAAGGGTCGCCTTTATAGTGAGGTTGCACTGTAAATAGAGTATCCAGATGCTACATCGTACATACTGTAAGTTTTGAGTTTGTTGTTGTGTGAGAACTCCTCCTTTGCGGGCAGCCATGTTGTGTATTGCAGACACTGCCCGGTCTATTGACAGTAGCACTTCACCATGGGGGGTCTGAAACCAGGCAAAAAATCAACTGTGGAAGGCTTTATAGCTTCTACTTCCCATTACATTTACTTTCAATTATAGCTACATCATCCAGAGTCGGATTTAACAAGATTTAACAAGATTTAACAAGATTGCCACCTAGAGATTCAACTCTAGATGGCAGGTGGACTAGGAAGCCATTTGGCTTATCGAGAGTCCAACCTATCTATCTAAGTATACCCCGCCCTTCTTAGGTATATGTCGATTTTATTTTTAAATATATTAACACTACTAGCACCTACAAAATCAGCTGATAATCTGTTCCATTCGTTTACTGTTCTTTGTGAAAATGAAAATTTTCTAATATCTAGTCTACACTGCTTCTTTGCTAATGTAACTCCATGTCCTCTAGTCCTTCTCTCTTCCTTGACTGTGAAAAAAATATTTCTGTCAATATTTTCATATCCATTAAATATTTTAAACACCTCAATCTGATCTCCTCTCAATCTTCTGGTTTCTAGTGTTGTTAAACCATATTCTTTTAGACGCATTTCATAACTAATATTCCTGAGTTTTGGTATCATTTTGGTTGCTCTCCTTTGTACTCTTTCTAGCATATCAATATCCTTCTTGCGATATGGCCTCCATGCTTGTATACAATATTCTAAGTGAGGCCTAACTATTGTTTTATACAGCGGTATTATTAGTTCTTTTTCTTTGTACACTATATTTCGCCTAATTAATCCAAGAATTTGGTTTCCCTTCGCTGCTGCAATTCCACACTGCTCTGATACCTTCATGTCAGCACTAATAGTTAACCCTAAGTCCTTTTCCTTTAAGGTAGTATTTAGTACAGTATCACCCATTGTATAGTGTGCATCTTCATTCCCATGTCCTGTGTGAAGGCACTTACACTTTCCAAAATTAAACAGCATTTGCCACTTCTCAGACCATTCTATCAACTTATTAAGATCATCTTGTAAATGCTGTCTATCTGCATCACTTTTAATTTTCCTAAAGACTTTTGTGTCGTCCGCAAACTTCAACACCTTGCTTGTTATGTCATCATCCAAATCATTGATATATATTAAGAATAAAATAGGTCCCAGTACTGATCCCTGCGGTACTCCACTCAAAACCGCTTTCCAGTAAATACTGGATACCACATGTCTATCATAGACGATGTTCCAGGAGAAGGCCAGGAGTAGACATGCAAGCGGGAAACGGTGGAGTTGGCTAAAATAGTCCCAAATTGGATACTGTCTCCCAAGGAGCTCATATTGGACAAATCTCAGACCAATGTTGCATTCTTTGTACGCAGATTTGGGCAGTTGGTTTGGAATTCTTTTTAGCACTGATGACAGGTGTATATGTCTGCCTAAGTTGCTCTTTCACAAATTGTCCACTATCAAAGGCAGCATTGCTATGATCAGAGATGTTGAGGATTCCATGGTTGACATTCCCCCACAGCTCCAGCTTCATTAGGAATGTTCGTAATTTTTTTAGGAACAACATTTGTTTATAGAAGTGGTCAAACAAGTCAGCATTCTCTTCTGTTAGCCAATCCTTTTTTGTTTTATGTTCTCCAAGACAGTCAGTAGACTGTTGGTTCACAAGAAATGCTTGGCAAAAGTAAAATTGAGTACTGAGAGCATTGAATTTTGTGACATTTAAAAATTGATATCATCAACATGTGTTCTTAGCTCTGGTGGGATTACCTATGATGCATACACAGATCAATGCATGGATCACTCAATGAAATATGTTTGAATGGTGAATTGTACCACAGTCGTTCATTTATTAGCAATGCTAATCATGGCCTGTGCATCATCCATACACAAAGACACACATTATCTCATGATAAGTCATCGGTGTCAAAACATTTGGAGACATCTCGCAATATGCCCTCATCTTTCTGGGTGAACTGTTAAGGATGTAGTCTGTCTCCTTGAAGTCTCTTCCTTGACATCACCATATTTGGTGGTGCAGGGTACAACACCATATTTGGTGGTGCAAGGTGCAGACACGAGTGGCACATCACCTTATTTGGTGGTGCAAGGCACAAACACAAGTGGCACACAAGATGCCAAAATCCTTACTTTTAGCTACCCTTTCATGAAGTTCATGTACCCCCGGGAAAACCCGTGTACCCCAGTTTGGCAGCTGTTGGTCTATAGCTTAGTAAATCCTGTACAATGTGTATTAGATATCTTAACTAATAAATATGCAACTTTCAACATGAATTACATACATTTTATATGAAGATTGGCTTATACTTTCTTCTCCTGACTTACTGCATCAGACATTAATCAAAACTTCTGACCATGCACACCCCAAGTTTCCCTGTGGAACCTGCTTCAGAGCAGTAAAATGGAAGCACATAGATGTTGTATGTGATTGCTGCAATACTTGGAATCATGTGTCCTGCATAAACATGTGTGACAACATCTACCTAGCACAGTCGGACAGTCTTGGCAGTGCTGCAACTGCCGACTACCAAACTTTTCCAGTGAACTGTTTGCTTCCATCTCTGCTGACGCCGTAGACACCGTAGACACCAGGCACTCCTCTCTATTTGATATCTCCAGAGCCTCTTCCCTGTCTGACTTCCAGAACCAAACTAATCTGACAGCCCATATAGGATATCCACTTAACCCTCACCTACAAACTGTAGCTTTCATCAACAGAACATGAAAGCCTCAATCAGTACCCTTCCTAGCAACTCGTCTGCCTCCAGTGTGACCACAGCACCAGCAGAACATTAACCAAACCCTCAAAACATTGGTACATGGGTAATCAACTTCCAGAGCCTGAGACCATAGAACACTGACAACAAACAATCATCTCACCAGAGGACAACCCAACAAGTACCTGCACTAGCTACTACCGCTCAAACATTCGTCTGTGGTCCAAGAAGATCCTGGACAGGGTGTCCTCAGCCATTAGTACCATCACAGCCTTCATAGCGGCAGTTGAGGTCTGACTTAAAAGCCCTACACAGACACTCATTAAAATCTCGATTTTAAACTGCGCATGTGCGATCTGTGGAATTTGCCTAGCCCTAGAGGAATATCATGATGACACATGACAGGAGTAGGCAACATACCACATGATTGTGAAGAAATGTCCTAGTCATTGAAATGTAAACTACAGTTTTACATACTTTATATTACAAACAAAATATTTTACATGGTATAACGAATTCAAAATGTACCTCATCTCGCTTAACATAGTTAGCAGGGACGTAGCCAACTTCGTCCCTGTCGTTTTGGACGAGCCACCAGTGCGAGTCTTTCTTATCGTCGATAACTGTAAAACGTTCACCGGCATCGAATCCTAATGCATTCGGATTGTCACTCTTAAAAGCATACAAAGCTCGATACATATCTTAATATATGTCTTGCCGTCCTATAGCTGTGTTATAACGTTATTGACAGAATGAACGACGCCCATGTCAACACAAAATATCAGTATGTCAACACCCAAATATCGCCCGAAGCCAAAGTAGACTATTACTTGCGATACCTCAAGTGGCGCCACCTTTTGATGGCGCCACTTGGCACATTCTAGCACGTTTTATGCATTACCATTTTTAGTGCTCATTTTTATTACAATTATGAAAAACGTAGTTCTGCCCGTAGCAAATAACTAAACATTTAACCCAGAAAGAGAAAAACGAGGTCGTGGATCCTTTTATTTCATGTTTGCTATTTAATTTTCCAAAAATGCATTATGTGTATTTTCTGGTCCAGTTTTCCTCTTGATTCTAGCTGCATTGTAGGGTTACAATTTCGTTTATGAGAAATTGCAACGTGGGATCTGCTCTCCGTCAGTGGTCGCCCCAGCAGCAAAACATGTCAACCAATGACAGCAAATCGTGGTGTGCACGTCACCCGGAAGAAAATATGGCCTGACACCAGTTGTCCTCATGACATGTGGTGTGGTACAGTGTCCGATAGATGGCGATACGTGTGTGTTGTGGTGACTCCCCTTTTCGGGACGTCATCGAAACGGGACCATCGACATGAGTATGACTCACATACACGGAACCGCATAGAGATGTTTTCATCCCGTTCATACGATAAACACATCGTTTCTGTCAGCTAGACATTCAAGTGATGGGTAAATATACATCTTCTTATTGTGTGGATTGATTGTTCAGTTGATGACGTTACCTGTATAATTATGGTGTTTACGAGATATATGCGCATCCAGAATGTCTGTTCGCGAAACACGGTAAAAACTGAAGCACCCGAGGGCCGAGGTCGAGAGGGTGTACTGTAGAGAGAGGAACCATACTGTTTAGAGGTCTGGCTTGTATCCGGGAGGAAGGGTTGTTAGTTGCTTCAGTTTGCACGATTTCTCCCGATCTGTTATTTTAATTTTTGATGTAAAGAAAAGGAGAATGGAGATATGAAACTGAAAGCTCTGCAAATAGTTGTATCTGTTCTAGTATCTATAGACTACTACAGGCTATTGCTCAATTGGCTCTAATTTTATGTCACTCGGTAGACGATATGTAGTACGTTGTCAGACAGTTAAGTTAGGTACAGTTAGACTATTTTAACTACTGCCTTTACTTCTTCTCGAAGCATGGAACCAATGTCCTCTTTCATGGAGAACAGCTAGCACGGTTCAGTAGGCCTATTTCTTCAAAACAGACCTTTGAGATGTTTATTATAGACCGTTGCTATTGGTCCAGACCTGGACATACGTTAAAGTATCTGTAGCTCAGGCACTTTATCTGCACATATGCAGTGGGAACTTACCGACACAACAGTACGTGCCTCCTACCGGACAGTGACGTACTCTAGCTCCGACAGAGTGCCAGATGCCGAACGAATCTACTATATAGTTCTGGCATTAAATTGACTAACTCTTGGATGAATCTACTATAGTGTTTGGCATACACGTTTTTATATATAATTTTGTAATGCTGATATTATCAATTATTGGAGGATTTGTGCCTTTAACTTAAATTGCTTAGGTGCCCTGCTGCTGCTGCGCACACTGTCCAATATGTCCGCATGTGCCATCGTGTCAGTTGAACATTGTTGTCCCGTTTGTTACTTCATAGGCGTAGACAAACTTCTAAATAAAGAGTAATAAATGCATCACCAGCATCGACTTCCAGTCAACCTACCGAAATGAAGATAGCTGCCAGCAAGTGCATGTATGCTGCAACGTAATTGGACATATATGCCTCTCATATATGCGCTCGTGCTTACTGCACATACAGTGCGGAAAAGTGACGGACAAATAGCTGAGAAGTTACGGGTCCGGGTCCGAAGCTATAACCACTTCGTTTATTATATCATTTTGTTTATCAACTGCCATCATTAGAGAGCCATTCAGAAAAAGTCATCTCTCTGAACTGATGATACTCAGTGCCTTCTTGAATACTGCCGAATCAATGTAAATTCCCTTGTAATACTGGTTAAAATAATATAGAACTTTTTATGTTAAATAAATAAATCAGTATGTTTATTTCCCAACACCGAACATAATACAACCGTATAGAATGTTAGAAAAAGGGGTAAGCTAAAGAAATTAAATAACAATGCAAAGTCTACTATTTCTAAGGTTCATCAGCAGGGGTAGAACTACCCACTAGTCTGCTAGTCTATCCACTAGTAATGTAAACATATGGGCGGACTTATAAACCTGCCTAATAACTAGTCCGGTTGTCTAGTGAAGGTCAATGTGACGGTGTCATCCACCCCACCCTACAGTAATCAGTCAAGCCTTAATTTGTAGCCACTGTAACCATAACCCATTCACAGGCCGGGATGTAACTGAATGCCAAGTCATTAAAACATTGATAAATTGTTGCCAGTGAACAACTGGCTACTGCAGTGACAGCATCATTTACTGATAAATTATGATATTTTCTTAGGCATGGCCACTGGGTACAAACTTGTCTCTAGGTATTATTTATAATATTAGTAGTTCTTTGATGGGTATAATTTTCTATAGCGTGATATTTTTATTTCCATTAATATAGTCAAGCAGAACAGTTTTTATAACATCATAATAGTCAATTTCCAGAATTATTATGGAAAATTCATAATGGTAGGGTCACTAGGGTGCACTATATCTGGTAGGGACGTAGGGTGGTGCAGTGGTACTACCAGTCAACGAGTGCAATTGGCATCTTTTTTCAATTGCACAGATCATATATTCTTCATTAATGAGTTTTGTTATTTCTTTATTATTTGTTGCATTTATAAACGTTACATTGTTATTGGGGTTGCAAAACATACTGTTTTTTTGTTTAAAAAAATATAACACCTTGAAGTTGGGTTGATGGAAGTATTAAGTAAACACATAGCTCAGTGGATGACACAGTTGATGGAGCCATTAACTAAACTCCATCGCTCAGTGGATGACACAGTTGATGGAGCCATTAAGTAAACTCCATAGCTCAGTGGAATGCACAGTTGATGGAGCCATTAAGTAAACTCCATAGCTCAGTGGATGACACAGTTGATGGAGCCATTAAGTAAATACCATAGCCTTACGCATAGCTCAGTGGATGACACAGTTGATGGAGGGTGTCACGTTGGTGGGAGGGTGTCATGTTGGTGGGAGGGTGTCACATTGGTGGGAGGTTGTCATGTTGGTGGGAGGGTGTCACATTGGTGGGAGGGTGTCACATTGGTGGGAGGGTGTCACATTGGTAGGAGGGTGTCACATTGGTGGGAGGGTGTCACATTGGTGGGAGGTTGTCACGTTGGTGGGAGGGTGTCACATTGGTGGGAGGGTGTCACATTGGTGGGAGGGTGTCATGTTGGTAGGAGGTTGTCACGTTGGTGGGGGGAGGTTGTCACGTTGGTGGGGGAGGGTGTCACGTTCACAAAAACTGTGCAGCTCAATGCACCCCCATTGAGGTTCACCAAAACCCAAACTGCACCCGTTGTCAAAATATTGGGGGCTAAACATGTGTCCAGCCCTCTCCATCCAAACTATTTGGAGCTCAAATAAGTGTGTTATGAAGCAAGTTATATTTGTCCTGTTACAGCACCGGTACAGAAACCACAACCAGCACCAAAGCCTGCACTAAGGCTTGCGGAAAAACCTGCACCAAAACCAGCCCCAAAACCTGCCACAAGGTCACTGGCTACAAAGGCGTAAGTTATATGTCGTGATGAAACATGCCACAATTCACAAAACTGATTTAATTCTAATTTCATGGTAGTATTGTGAGTTCAATTGTCCCCGTTTTCTCTGTAGAGTAAGGTAGGCATTTGTACTTTACACTTCATGGCGTGTTGTCAGGTACATGTGTGTGTACTTTTGTGTACAGCTGATTGCCAAGCTTTCCCAATTTATATTTCAGCTATCTGTTGCATTGTTTGTGTGTGTAATTTATTATTTCTTTAGCCATAACCATGCCATTGTAAAGTGTTTTCAAAACTCCCATGTTTTAATATTACAGTAATGTTGTCAAATTACTGCAGCAAAGTAAGGATACAAGTTACTAGAACACCGTCGTTACTTATCAGGGAAGTTTCATCCCAAGATATCTAAATTGAGAGTGAATCTCCACACTCCACATGCAGTCTACAAACTCTACTTGAAAACTTTTATAAGGAAACAAACATAGATCTAATGAGCTAATTTCAATTTAGCACGATGAACATTCCTGTGATTGCAATATTAGTGTCATAAATACTTCTTTACTATATATAGATGTGTAGACTCATGTCTGTGTTCATGTAGATAATAAAGCTAGCTACAGTGATGTACTAAGATGACGGTATTATTATCTTGTACAGTTGAATAGTTTGTATGTTTACATGCCTCATATTTGGGCACACTGTAAACAGTTCTTCTTGTAACTGTTGATGTAATAGTGTCATTTGGCATTAATAATGGCATATGTCATTCAGATTGTTGTTGTGTTAGAACTAATTTTGTGTGCTTCTTTTTTGTTTCAGCAAGCCAACTGTAGCCCAGAAGCCAAAGGTGGGAGTCCTGCCACAGGGCCAGAAACCCACAAGTGTTGTTACTGGAAATGCAGGTGAGAAATACTGGTGCACAGGTGAGCAGTCACTTGTAGCACCCATTGTTGTCTGTGAGACAATTGGAGTGACTGGGCTGTATACTGTCAATGCGACTTGTAGTTTTCCAATAGACCAAGTAAGACAAATACTTTCTTGTCCAGATGTGTTTTCTCAAAATGAAGCCTTATTTCCTAATTGCAAATATATATATTTTTTGAAGATGAATGCTGTGACTGAGGTGTTCAGTGTGGCTGGTTTAAAACACTGTAGTTTGTGTGGTGTGATGTG
The DNA here is from genome assembly GCA_025642075.2 of Ridgeia piscesae. Classification (NCBI taxonomy): domain Eukaryota; kingdom Metazoa; phylum Annelida; class Polychaeta; order Sabellida; family Siboglinidae; genus Ridgeia; species Ridgeia piscesae. The sequence goes on from JAODUO010000339.1 coordinate 410,710, forward strand.
GAATGTACCAGGGCTGTGATGTTACATCTGCCCAGAACAGGGTTATGTTCTCTTGCAATAAACATGGCACATATCTTCCACAGCACCTTCAACACCACCAGATGGAGCCACCGTGTCATGTGACAGGCCGAGATCCCATGACCATGGAGAGACGACTGCAAAGCCACACCCTCGTGCAAAGAAGAGAAAGAGTTTACAGAAGCAGTATCCACAGGGATGTGACGACGAGGCACACACAACGACAGATGTTGTCTGCTCTCATCCCGACCAGGACGAAGCCACAGTCACTGCACGACAGACAGACCAAAACGCAAATGTTGTTGAAAGAGTCCAGTCAGACATTTCTAGAGATAGTCAAGAAACAGAAGGTATTAGCAGCAACAACAGAGGCAGTGAGTTAGTCGTGGAGAAAGAGGCAACTGTTGCACAAACTCAAGACAGCGTTGGTGCAGCACAGTGTGGCAAACCAAAGGTAAGGGTGAAGCCGCAAGTTCCAGTCAAACCAAAACCAGCAGTGTGGAAATCTGTAGGTCAAACAGAGAGTGAGAAGACAACAGAAGACAGGACTTGTGAAGGAGGAACAATTGAGACTCCCAGTACAACTAAGTCCTCACAAAGTGATGATGATGTCAAAGATTCATCTGTGTCATGCTCTGCTGGTCCAGACCTCCCAGAAGGCAGCTCTGTCACCCATGGAGAAACTGCATGTTCAAATTTGGACGCCTCGGGTGACAGTTCCACCACCCTTGGGGACACTGCAGCCTCTACTGGTCCAACACAGAACCCATCAGGTGACAGTTCCACCACCCTTCGGGACACTGCTGTCTCTTCCACAAGACATTCGTTGAGAAGATCAGGAAGCTATGAAGCAGCTGTAGTCAATGAAGACTCGTTCTATGATGATGTTGTCTGCCCAACACAGCAAGCAACACAAAGACAAGACCGGGCAGATGTTGGTGACCCAACCACGACACACAGTGACACAGTGGAAGAAGATAACTCCCAGCTGAATGACACTGACAACTACTACTCAGAACTGGCTGAGTGTGGAGGTGGCAGTGGACAGAGTGAGGGGGTGGGCAGCACAGTGTTTGAGTCAGACACAGATGACGGGGTGTGTGATGACTCTGGAGGGGTGTACTCCTACGCAGACATGCCGCTTACTGAATCAGATGCGGAGGCTGCGACAAAAGAGACGGAGCAAGAGACGAAGGACCAGAAGAAGCAGTCGTCAGGTCTTGGAGTTAGTTTCAGGGCATTTTTTAGGGGAAAGTTGGGAGGAGGGAAGAAGGAAAAGGTTAGGAAGACTTCGAATAGCAGTTTTTATCGTGAAGCAGAGTCCGAGGCAGCAATGGATTCTAGCGTGCCTACAACGACAGGGAGTGACTCTGATGATTACGATGCAGATCATGATTACATTTACATTGATGACTTGAATGAGTCGGAGGTGAGCAGTGAAGACAAGGCAGCAGTGGAGAGGACAGATGTTCCACCTACTATGAAACCTGTTGCTAGTGAACACAGAGAGTGTGAGAAGAGAAAGGAAGACCCACAACCAGAGAGGCCTCTGCCGCGAGTTCCTCCAAAAAGACATGCCACCACCGTAAAACCACACCAACCAACCGTGCCAGTGCGGCGAACGCAGAGCGACAGTGTACCAGTGCTGCCACCCCGCAGGAAGCGTAATGCCAGTCGGAAGGCAATGCTTGACATGAACGTGGTTATCCAGCGCCGGCGGGAACCGTCCAGGTTGGAAGAAGACAACGAATACATCATTCCTGAATATGATCCAGGGACGGATTCACCCCAAGATGAGGAACTACCGGAGGATGAAGGCTACCTTGTACCGCAGCAGGGTGAGGGAGACTGCATGGTCCCCGGGAGCATTGGTAGGGAAAAGAGGGATAGCGAGGATTATGTGCTCCCTCAAGATGTAGGGAACCCAGGCAGCATGGGGGAATGTGATGACGGCGACTATCTTGTGCCTATTTCCCAGGATGACAACAAGGAATTGTCAGGCGGTGAGGACAAGAACAATGACAGTGATTACTTGGTGCCAATGTCAGTGACTGATGAGAAAATACTTTCTGACACTGTGTCACCATGTCAGCTCACTGTGTCACCATGTCACCTCTCCGATAGTGAGTCTGATGATGATGACTATGTGAGACCAGAAAGTCAGGATCATGGCAGTGACCACAGTGTTGACCGAAACAGTCAGTGTTTGACAGGTCGACATACTTCTGTATCCCAGGAAGATGTCCAGGACCCACTGTCTTCCCGCGTGACCTCTGACGTGTCAACAGATGTGAGCAGCGAGTCTGGCTACTACATCAATGACGGTCGCATGTCACTAAGTCACAATGACCTACACCGAGTCGTGCCGAGCCTGCTCCATCCAACCGTTGTGTCCCTGAAACGCAGAAGTTTCCCCGGAAGTGATGCATACAGCAACTGCAGTGTGCCTGGAGCCGGGTACGGAGGGATGTATGTGCCCATGGATAGTGGGGCAGAGTTCCCAGCAGCCCTACAATATGCAGACAGTCATGGTTCAGGATCATCCTTCAGTGAGTCACATTCTGATATGTCAGACTACGAACCTGTTGGGGTCAGTGACAGTCCTGTCAAGGTGAGTGTCTCACTGATCATGCACATGGCTCATGGATGGTGATAGTCTTTAAGCATCAGGTCATGGCCTAGTGTTTCTTTTAAAGACCTCAGATATTTAAAAAAAAAGGTGATGGAAATAGTTTGCAATAAGAAAATCAATTGTCCTTAAAATTATTTGCAGAAAATAAAATTTTACTTTACCATCAGCGTTTTGCCTAAAAGATGTCACAAGGTTTATCACCTGACTGTCATTTTCAATTTACATTATAAACAGTGACAACTTTTATGTTGTTCACCGACTTGCATTTAATGCCAAACTTGTTAAACCATTTACATGCTTCTTCACATGATCTTGTTCTCCACGGTTGGTTTCTTGTCGACATCAACATAATAGAGACGTGTGTTGTACAGGGGTTCATTAGAAAGCGAACATTAAATATCACCTTGCCAAAGTTTCTTGAAACGATGAACTGCAGGCCATGTACACAACATTTGTTTGTGCAAACTACTCAGTCACACTTGAAATAAATGTTACATAATTGTGATGTCACCAGCTACTAAAGCAATGATTTCAACTTGTGTGCACAAATTTGAAAGGTCATAATTTAAACGACTTAAATTAAATTTTTGTACAAGCATTGGAAGGATGTCAGTAACATCAGCGTAAATTACATCTAGACATTGTTCAGTAAGAAAATATCATGCTGTCTGAGGTCTTTATGACCTCTCACACAGACCCCTTTAATTTGGGATAATTTCTGATTAAAAACTGAATCATGACCTGATCTAATTATAGTATGTGTAACATATATATATATATAAGTGTATATATATATATATATATATATATATATATGTCGGAGTGTGTTCTGTGTGAGTCACCGTACATGTACATGACATGCAGTGTTTGTGTGTTTGTTTACAGGAAGTGAAACAGAGACCAGTGACACATATTGTTCAAGAAATAGCATCTTCCGAGAACACGTTTGTTGGTGTTCTCAGGTTGTTGAATGAGGTGTGTGAACTTGCTCTGTCTTCTCACTCTCAGCATCATTAGCTGGTACAACTGAAGTGTTGTTTATATATAATGTGACATACAGCTACCCCTAGTTATAGTCTTTGAAGAGACTTGCTTTGATTTTGTCAACATTTTCATAATTTGTCATACTGCTGTAATTATGATCCTAGGAATAATAATTTATTAACATCATGGTTGTCAAGTGATATTCAGCAGATTTATCTGCCATATGGTAATCATGTTGTAATAGTGTTCTTAGATGTAATATTAACAGGATATATATGTTGATAATGTTCAGCCAAATAATATTATCTATATATCAAAGCAATGATGTATCACGTGATATTTGTGTTGTATCATATGACCTGTCATTGTGGTGTTTCACATGATGTTTGTGGTGTCTCACATGACCTCTGTTGTGGTGTTGCCAGAGTTTCCGGTCAGCCGTGGACAGAGCGAGTCAGCACCACGGCAGACCCGTGCTGCCTCAGTCCATCCTTGACCAGATACTTAAGTACCTGCCCATGCTGCAAGACTTCAATACTGAGCTGCTCAAAGACATAGAGGAACGTCTCGCTAACTGGTGAGTTGGCACACTCAGTCTCACACCCAGTCTCATGGTTTCTCTGTGCCCAACTGTTGAGTTGGCACACTCAGTCTCACACCCAGTCTCATGGTTTCTCTGTGCCCAACTGGTGAGTTGGCACACTCAGTCTCACACTCAGTCTTGTGGTTTGTCTGTGCCCAACTGGTGATTTGGCACACTCAGTCTCACACTCAGTCTTGTGGTTTCTCTGTGCCCAACTGGTGAGTTGGTACGCTCAATCTTGTGGTTTCTCTGTGCCCAACTGTTGAGTTGGCACACTCAGTCTCACACTCAGTCTCGTGGTTTCTCTGTGCCCAACTGTTGAGTTGGCACACTCAGTCTCATGGTTTCTCTGTGCCCAACTGTTGAGTTGGTGCACTCAGGCTCATGGTTTCTCTGTGCCCAACTGGTGAGTTGGCACACTCAGTCTCGTGGTTTCTCTATCTATGCCCAACTGGTGAGTTGGCACACTCAGTCTCGTGGTTTCTCTGTGCCTAACTGGTGAGTTGACATGCTCAGTCTCGTGGTTTCTCTGAGCCCAACTGTTGAGTTGACACGCTCAGTTTCGTGGTTTCTCTGAGCCCAACTGTTGAGTTGACACGCTCAGTTTCATGGTTTCTCTGTGCCCAACTGGTGAGTTGGCACACTCAGTCTCGTGGTTTCTCTGTGCCCAACTGTTGAGTTGGCACGCTCAGTCTCGTGGTTTCTCTGTACCCAACTGTTGAGTTGACACACTCAGTCTCGTGGTTTCTCTGTGCCCCACTGGTGAGTTGGCATGCTCAGTCTCGTGGTTTCTCTGTGCCCAACTGTTGAGTTGACACACTCAGTCTCGTGGTTTCTCTGTGCCCATCTGGTGAGTTGGTAGGGTTAGTTAAATGCCAGTCTTACATCACAAAGTACCAACGTGAATGTTATCAGTCAGGGTTCGAATTTAGCGGGGCCCGGGGGGGGGGGGGGCAATCGCCCCCACATTTACTGTCGGGTCCCCAAAATGTCAAACTCTACGGCCAGTCTGGCCCCCAGACTTTGCATGATTGATGCAGTGCAATGTTTCACAATGTACTGCCAATACTAAACTATCCTACTTAAATTCCCCCTTCTACCACCCTAATTATAAATAGCACGGGACATCTGGTGTTATCCAGACATGTTGTTTGACAGCATGAGTAGTGACAGATCACCTATGCCTGTGTTGTCGGTTCTATGACACGTTAATCTTAGTCAACGCTGTTTTCTCCTGGGTGACAAATTACAAACTAGCTCAGCCGTGACGTCACTGTGGATTTCAATAGTTATGACAAAGATTAATTTCATGAACATGATCGTCAAACACATCTGACTATAGACAATTATACACATTAAAGAACTGTAACATTTATAAATAATGGCCTCAGTTGGTGTGACAATTTTGTATCAAAGAGACCACGGCAAAGAAAATGTCATTATTCACTTAATCAGTATGTCGCTGCCAGGAGGGGGGGGGGGCAGTTGCAGTCAGTTGCCTTGTCGTCCCTGATAAAAATGAGTGCCATGGGGTTGCAGAGGGGAAAAAGAATCCCATTATTCATTTGTATCCACACTACTGACCTCGGATTGTGTTACTAGTAGATTGATTTAAACAATTATGGCCAATAATAGTTACATTACATGACTGGAGGTGACAACATTTTGAAAAATAAGAATGAAAAAGAAGATAATAAGACGGCCTGAAGGGTCTAGCCAGGATTGTCAGTAAAAAAGGTGTACTTAAAGTCACAGCCCACAGCTGGGCTTGAACAGGTCACACCTTATTGTAGTCATGCAGATCACACTAAGAGACAACAGACTGAAGACTTATTCAGTATTGACATCAGTAATCATGACTAAAAAGATAACTAACAGAGCTAACAGTGAATGGAAGAAACATGTGATACTTCCAACCAGTGGAAAAAATCAGTGTTGATTTGGGGCTTAGCAGTCAATGTAACATTAGCTGTACTGTTTGCAAAAGTGAACACCAGAACTTAAAAAGTGCAAATGAAGTAAATCAATAAAACACAAAGTTAGACTTGCTGTTATTCCATTTAAAGGCAGATTGATGCAGCAATTAAACAAGTACTTCTTCTTGACTTAACTATAATATTATATAAATTAATGTGAAGTGATAAAAGAATGAGAGCTGTTGTGGGTGTCTGGGGAATCCAGGAAGAGGTGACCTGGTATTACAAACCCAGGCAACCCAAAATGGAGACCTGCCAGTTTTGAGCAGCTCTGATTCAGAGGAAAATTAGGACATAACCCTCCGTTTAACTCCTGAAATAGTCATTACTATTTTCTAATGAAGCTGCTACATTGGCTATAGCCATGATGTTTGTTTGAATAAAATAATTGAGTTACATTATGACTTAATTCAAAATGCATTTTTGACTTGGCCCCCACTTTTTGTGTCAGGCCCCTAGATTTTGAAAAGTGGGCACCCTGCTAGCCCCCACTAATTTAGGCTAAATTCTAAGCCTGCTGCAAGTTGTTTGACATCACAGTAGTTGGGAACATGATTAATGTTTAGAATTGACCAGATGGCAGTCAGCGACAGTGTTAGTATTTAGATTGAAGCTGGCAGCATATTTATTGTGGTTGTTAGAGATTTATTGCTGTAAGTTGTTTTACTGTTCTGATGGCAGTATTGTCTCCTGCTTATTCCTGTTTCATTTGCCATTCCTCCTTTAAAATGTCTATGCCTACTTTGTGCAGGGAAGCTGACCCAAGAATAGCAGATATCTTTGTGAAGAAGGGTCCATTCCTGAAGTTGTACACGTCCTACATTCGAGAGTTTGAGATGATGTGTAACACATTGGACGATGCACGCAGAAAGTACCCAGAGTTTGATAGAGTTGTCACTGATTTTGAGGTAAGTTATCTCTCCCACTTGCTAGTCTTAGAGCAAGAGCATGGTCTTCAGTATTGGTGCTGCTTAAAAAAGTATAAATTTTGACATCTTTATTTTTGACAACATTGTCTTGTGTTCAGACATCTGCCCTGTGTGCTGGTCTAGCTCTGTGTTCATGTAATGTCTTGTGTTCAGACATTTGCCCTGTGTGCTGATCTAGCTCTGTGTTCATGTAATGTCTTGTGTTCAGACATCTGCCCTGTGTGCTGATCTAGCTCTGTGTTCATGTATTGTCTTGTGTTCAGACATCTGCCCTGTGTGCTGGTCTAGCTCTGTGTTCATGTATTGTCTTGTGTTCTGACATCTGCTCTGTGTGCTGGCCTAGCTCTGTGTTCATGTTTTGTCTTGTGTTCAGACATCTGCCCTGTGTGCTGGTCTAGCTTGTGTTCATGTATTGTCTTGTGTTCAGACATCTGCCCTGTGTGCTGATCTAGCTCTGTGTTCATGTATTGTCTTGTGTTCAGACATCTGCCCTGTGTGCTGGTCTAGTTCTGTGTCCATGTATTGTCTTGTGTTCAGACATCTGCCCTGTGTGCTGGCCTAGCTCTGTGTTCATGTATTGTCTTGTGTTCAGACATCTGCCCTGTGTGCTGGTCTAGCCTGTGTTCATGTTTTGTCTTGTGTTCAGACGTCTGCCCTGTGTGCTGATCTAGCTCTGTGATCATGTTTTGTCTTGTGTACAGACATCTGCCCTGTGTGCTGGTCTGTCTCTGTGATCGTGTATTGTCTTGTGTTCAGACATCTGCCCTGTGTGCTGGTCTAGCTCTGTGATCGTGTATTGTCTTGTGTTCAGACATCTGCCCTGTGTGCTGGTCTAGCTCTGTGATCGTGTATTGTCTTGTGTTCAGACATCTGCCCTGTGTGCTGGTCTAGCTCTGTGATCATGTTTTGTCTTGTGTTCAGACATCTGCCCTGTGTGCTGGTCTAGCTCTGTGATCATGTATTGTCTTGTGTTCAGACATCTGCCCTGTGTGCTGGTCTAGCTCTGTGATCATGTTTTGTCTTATGTTCAGACATCTGCCCTGTGTGCTGGTCTAGCTCTGTGTTCATGTATTGTCTTGTGTTCAGACATCTGCCCTGTGTGCTGATCTAGCTCTGTGTTCATGTATTGTCTTGTGTTCAGACATCTGCCCTGTGTGCTGGTCTAGCTCTGTGTTCGTGTATTGTCTTGTGTTCAGACATCTGCCCTGTGTGCTGGTCTGTCTCTGTGATCATGTTTTGTCTTGTGTTCAGACATCTGCCCTGTGTGCTGGTCTAGCTCTGTGTTCGTGTATTGTCTTGTGTTCAGACATCTGCCCTGTGTGCTGGTCTGTCTCTGTGATCATGTTTTGTCTTGTGTTCAGACATCTGCCCTGTGTGCTGGTCTAGCTCTGTGTTCGTGTATTGTCTTGTGTTCAGACATCTGCCCTGTGTGCTGGTCTGTCTCTGTGATCATGTTTTGTCTTGTGTTCAGACATCTGCCCTGTGTGCTGATCTAGCTCTGTGATCATGTTTTGTCTTGTGTTCAGACATCTGCCCTGTGTGCTGATCTAGCTCTGTGATCATGTTTTGTCTTGTGTTCAGACATCTGCCCTGTGTGCTGATCTAGCTCTGTGTTCATGTATTGTCTTGTGTTCAGACATCTGCCCTGTGTGCTGGTCTAGCTCTGTGTTCGTGTATTGTCTTGTGTTCAGACATCTGCCCTGTGTGCTGGTCTGTCTCTGTGTTCATGTTTTGTCTTGTGTTCAGACATCTGCCCTGTGTGCTGGTCTGTCTCTGTGTTCGTGTATTGTCTTGTGTTCAGACATCTGCCCTGTGTGCTGGTCTGTCTCTGTGATCATGTTTTGTCTTGTGTTCAGACATCTGCCCTGTGTGCTGATCTAGCTCTGTGTTCGTGTTTTGTCTTGTGTTCAGGCATCTGCCCTGTGTGCTGATCTAGCTCTGTGATCATGTTTTGTCTTGTGTTCAGACATCTGCCCTGTGTGCTGGTCTAGCTCTGTGTTCGTGTATTGTCTTGTGTTCAGACATCTGCCCTGTGTGCTGATCTAGCTCTGTGTTCGTGTATTGTCTTGTGTTCAGACATCTGCCCTGTGTGCTGATCTAGCTCTGTGATCATGTTTTGTCTTATGTTCAGACATCTGCCCTGTGTGCTGGTCTAGCTCTGTGATCATGTTTTGTCTTGTGTTCAGACATCTGCCCTGTGTGCTGATCTAGCTCTGTGTTCGTGTATTGTCTTGTGTTCAGACATCTGCCCTGTGTGCTGATCTAGCTCTGTGATCATGTTTTGTCTTGTGTTCAGACATCTGCCCTGTGTGCTGATCTAGCTCTGTGATCATGTTTTGTCTTGTGTTCAGACATCTGCCCTGTGTGCTGGTCTAGTTCTGTGTCCATGTATTGTCTTGTGTTCAGACATCTGCCCTGTGTGCTGGTCTAGCTCTGTGATCATGTTTTGTCTTGTGTTCAGACATCTGCCCTGTGTGCTGGTCTAGCTCTGTGTTCATGTATTGTCTTGTGTTCAGACATCTGCCCTGTGTGCTGGTCTAGTTCTGTGTCCATGTATTGTCTTGTGTACAGACATCTGCCCTGTGTGCTGGTCTAGTTCTGTGTCCATGTATTGTCTTGTGTACAGACATCTGCCCTGTGTGCTGGTCTAGCTCTGTGTTCATGTATTGTCTTGTGTTCAGACATCTGCCCTGTGTGCTGGTCTAGTTCTGTGTCCATGTATTGTCTTGTGTACAGACATCTGCCCTGTGTGCTGGTCTAGTTCTGTGTCCATGTATTGTCTTGTGTACAGACATCTGCCCTGTGTGCTGGTCTAGCTCTGTGTTCATGTATTGTCTTGTGTTCAGACATCTGCCCTGTGTGCTGGTCTAGTTCTGTGTCCATGTATTGTCTTGTGTACAGACATCTGCCCTGTGTGCTGGTCTAGTTCTGTGTCCATGTATTGTCTTGTGTACAGACATCTGCCCTGTGTGCTGGTCTAGTTCTGTGTCCATGTATTGTCTTGTGTACAGACATCTGCCCTGTGTGCTGGTCTAGCTCTGTGTTCATGTATTGTCTTGTGTTCAGACATCTGCCCTGTGTGCTGGTCTAGTTCTGTGTCCATGTATTGTCTTGTGTACAGACATCTGCCCTGTGTGCTGGTCTAGCTCTGTGTTCATGTATTGTCTTGTGTTCAGACATCTGCCCTGTGTGCTGGTCTAGTTCTGTGTCCATGTATTGTCTTGTGTACAGACATCTGCCCTGTGTGCTGGTCTAGCTCTGTGTTCATGTATTGTCTTGTGTTCAGACATCTGCCCTGTGTGCTGGTCTAGTTCTGTGTCCATGTATTGTCTTGTGTACAGACATGTGCCCTGTGTGCTGGTCTAGTTCTGTGTCCATGTATTGTCTTGTGTTCAGACATCTGCCCTGTGTGCTGGCCTAGCTCTGTGTTCATGTATTGTCTTGTGTTCAGACATCTGCCCTGTGTGCTGGTCTAGCTCTGTGATCATGTTTTGTCTTGTGTTCAGACGTCTGCCCTGTGTGCTGGTCTAGCTCTGTGATCATGTTTTGTCTTGTGTTCAGACATCTGCCCTGTGTGCTGGTCTAGTTCTGTGTTCATGTATTGTCTTGTGTTCAGGCATCTGCCCTGTGTGCTGGTCTAGCTCTGTGTTCGTGTATTGTCTTGTGTCCAGACATCTGCCCTGTGTGCTGATCTAGCTCTGTGATCGTGTATTGTCTTGTGTTCAGGCATCTGCCCTGTGTGCTGATCTAGCTCTGTGATCGTGTATTGTCTTGTGTCCAGACATCGGCCCTGTGTGCTGGTCTAGCTCTGTGTTCGTGTATTGTCTTGTGTTCAGGCATCTGCCCTGTGTGCTGGTCTAGCTCTGTGTTCATGTATTGTCTTGTGTTCAGACATCTGCCCTGTGTGCTGGTCTAGCTCTGTGATCATGTTTTGTCTTGTGTTCAGACGTCTGCCCTGTGTGCTGATCTAGCTCTGTGTTCGTGTATTGTCTTGTGTTCAGACATCTGCCCTGTGTGCTGGTCTAGCTCTGTGATCATGTTTTGTCTTGTGTTCAGACGTCTGCCCTGTGTGCTGGTCTAGCTCTGTGATCATGTTTTGTCTTGTGTTCAGACATCTGCCCTGTGTGCTGGTCTAGTTCTGTGTTCATGTATTGTCTTGTGTTCAGGCATCTGCCCTGTGTGCTGGTCTAGCTCTGTGTTCGTGTATTGTCTTGTGTCCAGACATCTGCCCTGTGTGCTGATCTAGCTCTGTGATCGTGTATTGTCTTGTGTTCAGGCATCTGCCCTGTGTGCTGATCTAGCTCTGTGATCGTGTATTGTCTTGTGTCCAGACATCGGCCCTGTGTGCTGGTCTAGCCTGTGTTCATGTTTGTCTTGTGTTCAGACATCTGCCCTGTGTGCTGGCCTAGCTCTGTGTTCATGTTTTGTCTTGTGTTCAGACATCTGCCCTGTGTGCTGGTCTAGCTCTGTGTTCATGTTTGTCTTGTGTTCAGACATCTGCCCTGTGTGCTGGTCTAGCCTGTGTTCATGTATGCTTGTGCGCATCCCCGTGTGCTGCTGCTCTGTGTTCATGTATTGTCTTGTGTTCAGACATCTGCCCTGTGTGCTGGTCTAGCTCTGTGTTCGTGTATTGTCTTGTGTTCAGACATCTGCCCTGTGTGCTGGTCTAGCTCTGTGATCATGTTTTGTCTTGTGTTCAGAATTTTTGTGCTGGTCTAGCTCTGTGTTCATGTTTTGTCTTGTGTTCAGACATCTGCCCTGTGTGCTGGTCTAGCTCTGTGTTCATGTATTGTCTTGTGTTCAGACATCTGCCCTGTGTGCTGGTCTAGCTCTGTGATCATGTTTTGTCTTGTGTTCAGACATCTGCCCTGTGTGCTGGTCTAGCCTGTGATCATGTTTTGTCTTGTGTTCAGACATCTGCCCTGTGTGCTGGTCTAGCTCTGTGTTCATGTATTGTCTTGTGTTCAGACATCTGCCCTGTGTGCTGGTCTAGCTCTGTGTTCGTGTATTGTCTTGTGTTCAGACATCTGCCCTGTGTGCTGATCTAGCTCTGTGATCGTGTATTGTCTTGTGTTCAGACATCTGCCCTGTGTGCTGATCTAGCTCTGTGTTCGTGTATTGTCTTGTGTTCAGACATCTGCCCTGTGTGCTGGTCTAGCTCTGTGTTCGTGTATTGTCTTGTGTTCAGGCATCTGCCCTGTGTGCTGGTCTAGCTCTGTGTTCATGTTTTGTCTTGTGTTCAGACATCTGCCCTGTGTGCTGGTCTAGCTCTGTGTTCATGTTTTGTCTTGTGTTCAGACATCTGCCCTGTGTGCTGGTCTAGCTCTGTGTTCATGTTTTGTCTTGTGTTCAGACATCTGCCCTGTGTGCTGGTCTAGCTCTGTGTTCATGTTTTGTCTTGTGTTCAGACATCTGCCCTGTGTGCTGGTCTAGCTCTGTGTTCATGTTTTGTCTTGTGTTCAGACATCTGCCCTGTGTGCTGGCCTAGCTCTGTGTTCATGTTTTGTCTTGTGTTCAGACATCTGCCCTGTGTGCTGGTCTAGCTCTGTGTTCATGTATTGTCTTGTGTTCAGACATCTGCCCTGTGTGCTGGCCTAGCTCTGTGTTCGTGTATTGTCTTGTGTTCAGACATCTGCCCTGTGTGCTGGTCTAGCTCTGTGTTCATGTTTTGTCTTGTGTTCAGACATCTGCCCTGTGTGCTGGCCTAGCTCTGAAGCACTACATGCTGAAACCAATCCAGCGCATCCCACAGTACCGACTGCTGCTGCAAGGTAACTAATGCAAAAGGACATAGTCCATGTCACAGTCACAAACACAGCAGTGAACACAGTCATGAACACAGCAGAGAACACAATAACAACCACAACAGTGAACACATGAACAAACACAACAGCGAAAACGTTCATGAACATATTAACAGATATAGCAGTGAACACAGTCATGAACACAGCAGTGAATACGATAACAAACACAACAGTGAACATAGTCTTGAACAAATGCAACAATGAGAACATTCATTAACACATTAACAAACACTGCATTGAACACAGTCACAAACTCACCAGTGAATACAAGAACTGATACAACACTGGACGTAATAATGAAAAGTATTAAAACAATAGTGTACATTGTAATTAGCAGTGAATCAAGAGGTAGATTGAAGGTCCTCATAAATGAGGCAGTATTCAGACAAAGATGGTTACAACTTGTTTGTTGTTTGTAGAGTACAAGAAGAGTGTCCCGTCTGAGGCTGTTGACTACAAAGACATCCTTAGTAAGTCAACATGCAATGTTTCCAGTACACTCATGTGTAGGACCTCCTGGCTCATGTTCCTTGCTATGATGACAGTTTGTATAACGCTAAGAGTTACATTGGCATACCTTGTAGAAATGCAGCTTGAAGTTTCCATACACACACACGCACGCACGCACGCACGCACGCACGCACGCACGCTCACACACACACACACACACACACACACACACATATACACACACACACACATGTCATCGTGTTGTTGATGTTGAGAGCTCTGTGTTGATGTTGCAGCGGCCCTGGTGATTGTGAGTGAGGTGGCGGATCATGCCAATGAGAGCATGCATTACAGGGTGAGTGTACAACCCTTCCCTTCCCTTCCCTTCCCTTCCTTCCTTCCCTTCCCTTCCCTTCCCTTCCCTTCCCTTCCCTTCCCTTCCCTTCCCTTCCCTTCCCTTCCCTTCCCTTCCCTTCCCTTCCCTTCCCTTCCTTCTCACAGCAGACAACAGGCCAGCAGTCTCTCCCTCTCTTGTTGAAACTGTAACATTCCACAGCACACTCGATATACTGAGTTCACACACATCCACTGTTCTGTGGACTCCTCATACAATATTAGTGCCCCTTCCTTGTAACCCTGTAATCAGTCACCCCACCCTGTACCTTGTAGTCAGTCACTCCATCCTGTACCCTGTAGTCAGTCACCCCACCCTGTACCCTGTAGTCAGTCACCCTACCCTGTACCCTGTAGTCAGTTACCCCATCCTGTACCCTGTAGTCAGTCACCCCCCACCCTGTACCCTGTAGTCAGTCACCCCACCCTGTACCCTGTAGTCAGTCACCCCACCCTGTACCCTGTAGTCAGTCACCCCACCTGTACCTTGTAGTCAGTCACCCCACCCTGTACCCTGTAGTCAGTCACCCCACCCTGTACCCTGTAGTCAGTCACCCCACCTGTACCCTGTAGTCAGTCACCCCACCCTGTACCCTGTAGTCAGTCACCCCACCTGTACCCTGTAGTCAGTCACCCCACCCTGTACCCTGTAGTCAGTCACCCCACCCTGTACCCTGTAGTCAGTCACCCCACCTGTACCCTGTAGTCAGTCACCCCACCCTGTACCCTGTAGTCAGTCACCCCACCTGTACCCTGTAGTCAGTCACCCCACCCTGTACCCTGTAGTCAGTCACCCCACCCTGTACCCTGTAGTCAGTCACCCCACCCTGTACCCTGTAGTCAGTCACCCCACCTGTACCCTGTAGTCAGTCACCCCATCCTGTACCCTGTAGTCAGTCACCCCACCCTGTACCCTGTAGTCAGTCACCCCACCTGTACCCTGTAGTCAGTCACCCCATCCTGTACCCTGTAGTCAGTCACCCCACCTGTACCCTGTAGTCAGTCACCCCACCTGTACCCTGTAGTCAGTCACCCCACCTGTACCCTGTAGTCAGTCACCCCATCCTGTACCCTGTAGTCAGTCACCCCACCCTGTACCCTGTAGTCAGTCACCCCACCTGTACCCTGTAGTCAGTCACCCCATCCTGTACCCTGTAGTCAGTCACCCCACCCTGTACCCTGTAGTCAGTCACCCCACCCTGTACCCTGTAGTCAGTCACCCCACCCTGTACCCTGTAGTCAGTCACCCCACCTGTACCCTGTAGTCAGTCACCCCATCCTGTACCCTGTAGTCAGTCACCCCACCCTGTACCCTGTAGTCAGTCACCCCTTCCTTGTAACCCTGTAGTCAGTCACCCCACCTGTACCCTGTAGTCAGTCACCCCACCTGTACCCTGTAGTCAGTCACCCCACCTGTACCCTGTAGTCAGTCACCCCACCTGTACCCTGTAGTCAGTCACCCCACCCTGTACCCTGTAGTCAGTCACCCCACCCTGTACCCTGTAGTCAGTCACCCCACCTGTACCCTGTAGTCAGTCACCCCGCCTGTACCCTGTAGTCAGTCACCCCACCTGTACCCTGTAGTCAGTCACCCCACCTGTACCCTGTAGTCAGTCACCCCGCCTGTACCCTGTAGTCAGTCACCCCACCTGTACCCTGTAGTCAGTCACCCCGCCTGTACCCTGTAGTCAGTCACCCCACCCTGTACCCTGTAGTCAGTCACCCCACCTGTACCCTGTAGTCAGTCACCCCGCCTGTACCCTGTAGTCAGTCACCCCACCTGTACCCTGTAGTCAGTCACCCCACCTGTACCCTGTAGTCAGTCACCCCACCTGTACACTGTAGTCAGTCACCCCAACTGTACCCTGTAGTCAGTCACCCCACCTGTACACTGTAGTCAGTCACCCCACCTGTACCCTGTAGTCAGTCACCCCACCCTGTACCCTGTAGTCAGTCACCCCACCCTGTACCCTGTAGTCAGTCACCCCACCCTGTACCCTGTAGTCAGTCACCCCACCTGTACACTGTAGTCAGTCACCCCAACTGTACCCTGTAGTCAGTCACCCCGCCTGTACCCTGTAGTCAGTCACCCCACCTGTACCCTGTAGTCAGTCACCCCACCCTGTACCCTGTAGTCAGTCACCCCACCCTGTACCCTGTAGTCAGTCACCCCACCCTGTACCCTGTAGTCAGTCACCCCACCTGTACCCTGTAGTCAGTCACCCCACCCTGTACCCTGTAGTCAGTCACCCCACCCTGTACCCTGTAGTCAGTCACCCCACCCTGTACCCTGTAGTCAGTCACCCCACCCTGTACCCTGTAGTCAGTCACCCCACCTGTACCCTGTAGTCAGTCACCCCACCCTGTACCCTGTAGTCAGTCACCCCACCCTGTACCCTGTAGTCAGTCACCCCACCCTGTACCCTGTAGTCAGTCACCCCAACTGTACCCTGTAGTCAGTCACCCCACCCTGTACCCTGTAGTCAGTCACCCCACCTGTACCCTGTAGTCAGTCACCCCATCCTGTACCCTGTAGTCAGTCACCCCACCCTGTACCCTGTAGTCAGTCACCCCTTCCTTGTAACCCTGTAGTCAGTCACCCCACCTGTACCCTGTAGTCAGTCACCCCGCCTGTACCCTGTAGTCAGTCACCCCACCCTGTACCCTGTAGTCAGTCACCCCACCTGTACCCTGTAGTCAGTCACCCCACCCTGTACCCTGTAGTCAGTCACCCCACCTGTACCCTGTAGTCAGTCACCCCGCCTGTACCCTGTAGTCAGTCACCCCGCCTGTACCCTGTAGTCAGTCACCCCACCTGTACCCTGTAGTCAGTCACCCCATCCTGTACCCTGTAGTCAGTCACCCCACCTGTACCCTGTAGTCAGTCACCCCACCTGTACCCTGTAGTCAGTCACCCCGCCTGTACCCTGTAGTCAGTCACCCCACCTGTACCCTGTAGTCAGTCACCCCATCCTGTACCCTGTAGTCAGTCACCCCACCCTGTACCCTGTAGTCAGTCACCCCACCCTGTACCCTGTAGTCAGTCACCCCACCCTGTACCCTGTAGTCAGTCACCCCATCCTGTACCCTGTAGTCAGTCACCCCACCCTGTACCCTGTAGTCAGTCACCCCACCCTGTACCCTGTAGTCAGTCACCCCGCCCTGTACCCTGTAGTCAGTCACCCCACCCTGTACGGTGTAGTTTGTGTTGCAGGACAATGTGGGCAAGTTGCTGGAGATACAGAACAGTCTCATCAGTCGTTGTGAAATCATCAAGCCCGGACGTGTGAGTCACTTCATCATCAGTCTGTCGTAGCTAGTCTTCACCTGCCTCTTACTTCACACTGTGGAAGTCAGTTCAGAAAGTTGTCATCGTGTGTGTCAGTTGAAAGTAATAAAAATGTCCAGTGATTTTGCCAGAACTAAATAATGTATTTGTATACACATGCTATCTGCAGAGAGTATTTAGGTTTTCCATGATGTTAATGTTAAATCTAAACGCAGAGGGATAAAACGGAATGTGAGGAGCTGTCAGTGTGTGTCTGTGAACTCTGTCTGTTCCTCCATCATCTGCTTCAGTTGGTTTAAGTTGACTGACATTGGTTGTGTGACAGTGTCTGCTGAAGGAAGGCATCTTGATGAAGTTATCACGCAAGGAGATGCAACCTCGCAGGTTTATCTTGGTGAGTTTATGAAAGACAACGTCAGAGAGAGGACAGAATTGTGAAAGAATATTTCAGTGAAATGAAATGGTTCAGAAACTATGGCTGAAGAGTTTGTGAATCTTAGTCAAGGTTCATGAATGGTGATGACGCCGTTCATGAACTGTGGAGAAAGTGTTTATGAACTACAATGAAATTGTAGAGTTTTGTGATTAACTTTTATTGTATAAATGAATAACGGCATTAAATATTGTAATGATCATAGATAGTGTTAGCTTATATGAAAACTGAATATTGGGAATTAAATTATCAGACCCATTTTTTTCTGACTATGTTTATGCTCTTCATTACACTGTTACAAATACATGGTGACATATGTGTGTGATTTTACCATATAGTGAAATTTGATCAAACTTAGGAATAGCTACCTAATGCATGACATGTTTCAGTTGAACGACGCGCTGTTGTACACGACCCAGGTGTCAGGGGGCTACAAGCTCAACAATGAGTTACCACTGAGTGGCATGAAGGTACATGACTCATTTCTCTCTCCCTCTACATCTCCCACTCACTCCCTCACCTACTCACACTCCCACTCCCTCTCACACGCCATCCCACTCTCTCATTCCACTTCCTATCCCCCCGTCTCCCATTACCTCCCCCACTCACTCCCACTCATACACCCCCTCTTTCTCACACTCATACTCCCCTCTCACTCCCTCTCCAACACCCCTCTCACTCCCTCTCACACTCCCCTCGCACTCCCTCTCACACTCCCCTCTCACTCTCTCACTCACTCTAACACTGCCCTCTCACTCCCTCTCACACTCCCCTCTCACTCCCTCTCACTCCCTCTCACACTCCCCTCGCACTCCCTCTCACACTCCCCTCTCACTCACTCTAACACTCCCCTCTCACTCCCACCCACACACCCCTCTCACTCCCCTCTCACACTCCCCTCTCACTCCCTCTCACACACCCCTCTCACTCCCTCTCACACTCCCCTCTCACTCCCTCTCACATTCCCCTCTCATTCCCTGTCACATTCCCCTCTCACACTCCCATCTCACTCCCTCTCACACTCCCCTCTCACTCCCTCTCACACACCCCTCTCACTCCCTCTCACACTCCCCTCTCACTCACTCTAACACTCCCCTCTCACTCCCTCTCACACACCCCTCTCACTCCCTCTCACACACCCCTCTCACTCCCTCTCACACTCCCCTCTCACTCCCTCTCACATTCCCCTCTCATTCCCTGTCACATTCCCCTCTCACACTCCCATCTCACTCCCTCTCACACTCCCCTCTCACTCCCTCTCACACTCCCCTCTCACTCCCTCTCACACTCCCCTCTCACTCCCTCTAACACACCCCTCTCACTCCAACTCCTCCCACGTACACTCACACCGACAAGGAAGTGACTGACCAGTGTGAGAGTAAGGAAGTGACTGACCAGTGTGAAAGTAAGGAAGTGACTGACCAGTGTGAGAGTAAGGAAGTGACTGACCAGTGTGAGAGTAAGGAATTAACTGACCAGTGTGAGAGTAAGGACGTAACTGACCAGTGTGAGAGTTAAGAATTAAGAAGTAACTGACCAGTGTGGTTGTGTGTAGGTGAGTAAGCCGTTGAAGGAAGCCTTCCAGAATGAGTTCAGCATCATCTCGACCCGCCGCTCATTCACCATCTCGGCCAGGTTTGTCCAATCAGTCAATCAAACAACCAGTCAATCAAACAATCAGTCAGTCAAACAATCAGTCAACCGAACAATCAGTCAATCAAACAATCAGTCAATTGAACAATCAGACAGTCAGTCAATCGAACAGTCAGTCAATCTGTCCATCAATCAGTCAATCAAACAATCAGTCAATTGAACAATCAGTCAAACAATCAGTCAATCGAACAATCAGTCGATCGAACAATCAGTCTATCAATCACTCAAACTTGACGTCTGCCTTTACAGATGGAGCTACATTTATCAATTATTGTAATATTTCAAGACAACACAATCATAGATAACATTTTAATGCGCCGGTCCGAATCTGAATCTGAATGGGATACGTCGTAAGGAACCAATATTGGCTATTATATACGACGGGGTGTGCGCATGTTATTGAGTGTTTGAAATCAGTTATGGTTTCAGCCTGGACCTGCGACTTGTTAAGTTGGTTCCAGTCAACTATTGTTTTTACAAAAAGAAACGGTCAGAAATACTACAGGAAAACAGTCAATATTAACAGTCATCCAACACATGCTGTTTAATCTGAAGTTTAGCAGTCAAATGACGTTAAAGGAGAACATGTTTATGAGTATTAGGCCTTGTAAGAAGTGAGTGCTAGGTGTCTAAGGTGTGGTTGGCTGGTTGCAGGACATCTGCGGAGAGAGATGAGTGGCTGGAGGCCTTCCAGAGGGCCATAGAGGAACACCAGCAGAAACGATTCAGCTTCGACCTTAAGAGGAGTCACTTACCAGCCGTCGCATATGTACGTCCCATCCCTACTCAGTAATATCATATTACATGTACATATATGTACACACGCACGCACGCATGGACGCACATCCATACTCACCAAACAGTTTTTGTCTTCAGCTTGAGGTGGATGCAGACTTCAAGCTGGGGAGTCGTGCCCCAGTGTGGATCCCTGACGCACGGGTCTCCATGTGTATGTTGTGTACAGCTGAGTTCACTGTCACCTTCCGCAGACACCACTGCCGCGCCTGTGGCAAGGTAACTGTCACCACACACACATGCCTTTAGTTGACACTGATCACAGCACACTTCAATACTTCTATCTTTAGAAGTAACTGACCACCGGACACCAAACACCTCTTTCTTTAGACGTAACTGACCACAGGACACCCAACACCTCTTTCTTTAGACGTAACTGACCACAGGACACCCAACACCTCCTTCTTTAGACGTAACCGACCACAGGACACCCAGCACCTCCTTCTTTAGACGTAACCGACCACAGGATACCCAGCACCGCCTTCTTTAGATGTAACTGACCACAGGACACCCAACACTTCCTTCTTTAGATATAGCCGACCACAGGACACCCAACACCTCCTTCTTTAGATGTAACTGACCACAGGACACCCAACACCTCCTTCTTTAGATGTAACTGACCACAGGACACCCAACACCTCCTTCTTTAGATGTAACTGACCACAGGACACCCACCACCTCCTTCTTTAGATGTAACTGACCACAGGATACCCAACACCTCCTTCTTTAGACGTAACCGACCACAGGACACCCAGCACCTCCTTCTTTAGACGTAACCGACCACAGGACACCCAACACCTCCTTCTTTAGACGTAACCAACCACTGGACACCCAACACCTCCTTCTTTAGACGTAACCAACCACTGGACACCCAACACCTCCTTCTTTAGACGTAACCAACCACAGGACACCCAACACCTCCTTCTTTAGATGTAACTGACCACAGGACACCCAACACCTCCTTCTTTAGACGTAACCAACCACAGGACACCCAACACCTCCTTCTTTAGATGTAACTGACCACAGGACACCCAACACCTCCTTCTTTAGACGTAACCAACCACAGGACACCCAACACCTCCTTCTTTAGACGTAACCAACCACTGGACACCCAACACCTCCTTCTTTAGACGTAACCAACCACAGGACACCCAACACCTCCTTCTTTAGATGTAACTGACCACAGGACACCCAACACCTCCTTCTTTAGACATAACCAACCACAGGACACCCAGCACCTCCTTCTTTAGACATAACTGACCACAGGACACCCAACACCTCCTTCTTTAGATGTAACTGACCACAGGACACCCAACACCTCCTTCTTTAGATATAACCAACCACAGGACACCCAACACCTCCTTCTTTAGATGTAACTGACCACAGGACACCCAACACCTCCTTCTTTAGACATAACCAACCACAGGACACCCAGCACCTCCTTCTTTAGACATAACTGACCACAGGACACCCAGCACCTCCTTCTTTAGATGTAACTGACCACAGGACACCCAACACCTCCTTCTTTAGACATAACCAACCACAGGACACCCAGCACCTCCTTCTTTAGACATAACTGACCACAGGACACACAACACTTCCTTCTTTAGACATAACAGACCACAGGACACCCAGCACCTCCTTCTTTAGACATAACACACCACAGGACACCCAACACTTCCTTCTTTAGACATAACAGACCACAGGACACCCAGCACCTCCTTCTTTAGACATAACTGACCACAGGACACCCAACACTTCCTTCTTTAGACATAACCAACCACAGGACACCCAACACCTCCTTCTTTAGACGTAACCAACCACAGGACACCCAACACCTCCTTCTTTAGACGTAACCAACCACAGGACACCCAACACCTCCTTCTTTAGACGTAACCAACCACAGGACACCCAACACCTCCTTCTTTAGACGTAACCAACCACAGGACACCCAACACCTCCTTCTTTAGACGTAGCCAACCACAGGACACCCAACACCTCCTTCTTTAGATGTAACTGACCACAGGACACCCAACACCTCCTTCTTTAGACATAACAACCACAGGACACCCAGCACCTCCTTCTTTAGACATAACTGACCACAGGACACACAACACTTCCTTCTTTAGACATAACAGACCACAGGACACCCAGCACCTCCTTCTTTAGACATAACACACCACAGGACACCCAACACTTCCTTCTTTAGACATAACAGACCACAGGACACCCAGCACCTCCTTCTTTAGACATAACTGACCACAGGACACCCAACACTTCCTTCTTTAGACATAACCAACCACAGGACACCCAACACCTCCTTCTTTAGACGTAACCAACCACAGGACACCCAACACCTCCTTCTTTAGACGTAACCAACCACAGGACACCCAACACCTTCTTTAGACGTAACCAACCACAGGACACCCAACACCTCCTTCTTTAGACGTAACCAACCACAGGACACCCAACACCTCCTTCTTTAGACGTAGCCAACCACAGGACACCCAACACCTCCTTCTTTAGACGTACCAACCACAGGACACCCAACACCTCCTTCTTTAGACGTAACCAACCACAGGACACCCAACACCTCCTTCTTTAGACGTAACAACCACAGGACACCCAACACCTCCTTCTTAGACGTAACCAACCACAGGACACCCAACACCTTTAGCGTAACCAACCACAGGACACCCAACACCTCCTTCTTTAGACGTAACCAACCACAGGACACCCAACACCTCCTTCTTTAGAGTAACCAACCACAGGACACCCAACACCTCCTTCTTTAGACGTAACCAACCACAGGACACCCAACACCTCCTTCTTTAGACGTAGCCAACCACAGGACACCCAACACCTCCTTCTTTAGACGTAACCAACCACAGGACACCCAACACCTCCTTCTTTAGAGTAACCAACCACAGGACACCCAACACCTCCTTCTTTAGATGTAGCCAACCACAGGACACCCAACACCTCCTTCTTTAGACGTAACCAACCACAGGACACCCAACACCTCCTTCTTTAGACGTAGCCAACCACAGGACACCCAACACCTCCTTCTTTAGACGTAGCCAACCACAGGACACCCAACACCTCCTTCTTTAGACGTAACCAACCACAGGACACCCAACACCTCCTTCTTTAGACGTAACGACCACAGGACACCCAACACCTCTTTCTTTAGACGTAACTGACCACAGGACACCCAACACCTCCTTCTTTAGACGTAACCGACCACAGGACACCCAGCACCTCCTTCTTTAGACGTAACCAACCACAGGACACCCAACACCTCCTTCTTTAGACGTAACCAACCACAGGACACCCAACACCTCCTTCTTTAGACATAACCAACCACAGGACACCCAACACCTCCTTCTTTAGACGTAACCAACCACAGGACACCCAACACCTCCTTCTTTAGACGTAACCAACCACAGGACACCCAACACCTCCTTCTTTAGACGTAACCAACCACAGGACACCCAACACCTCCTTCTTTAGACTACCAACCACAGGACACCCAACACCTCCTTCTTTAGACGTACCAACCACAGGACACCCAACACCTCCTTCTTTAGACGTAACCAACCACAGGACACCCAACACCTCCTTCTTTAGACGTACCAACCACAGGACACCCAACACCTCCTTCTTTAGACGTACCAACCACAGGACACCCAACACCTCCTTCTTTAGACGTACCAACCACAGGACACCCAACACCTCCTTCTTTAGACGTAACCAACCACAGGACACCCAACACCTCCTTCTTTAGACGTAACCAACCACAGGACACCCAACACCTCCTTCTTTAGAGTAGCCAACCACAGGACACCCAACACCTCCTTCTTTAGACGTAACCAACCACAGGACACCCAACACCTCCTTCTTTAGACGTAACCAACCACAGGACACCCACACCTCCTTCTTTAGACGTACCAACCACAGGACACCCAACACCTCCTTCTTTAGACGTACCAACCACAGGACACCCAACACCTCCTTCTTTAGACGTAACCAACCACAGGACACCCAACACCTCCTTCTTTAGACGTAACCAACCACAGGACACCCAACACCTCCTTCTTTAGAGTAACCAACCACAGGACACCCAACACCTCCTTCTTTAGAGTAACCAACCACAGGACACCCAACACCTCCTTCTTTAGACGTAACCGACCACAGGAACCCAACACCCCTTCTTTAGAGTAACACCACAGGACACCCAACACCTCCTTCTTTAGACGTAACAACCACAGGACACCCAACACCTCCTTCTTTAGAGTAACCAACCACAGGACACCCACACCTCTTCTTTAGAGTAACCAACCACAGGACACCCACACCTCCTTCTTTAGAGTAACCACCACAGGACACCCAACACCTCTTTCTTTAGACGTAACCAACCACAGGACACCCAACACCTCCTTCTTTAGACGTAACGACCACAGGACACCCAACACCTCCTTCTTTAGAGTAACGACCACAGGAACCCACACCCCTTCTTTAGAGTAACTGACCACAGGACACCCAACACCTCCTTCTTTAGACGTAACCACCACAGGACACCCACACCTCCTTTAGAGTAACCGACCACAGGAACCCAACACCCCTTCTTTAGAGTAACACCACAGGACACCCAACACCTCCTTCTTTAGATAACCACCACAGGACACCCAACACCTCCTTCTTTAGAGTAACCACCACAGGAACCCAACACCTCCTCTTTAGACGTAACCAACCACAGGACACCCACACCTCCTTCTTTAGACAACTGACCACAGGACACCCAACACTTCCTTCTTTAGACTAACCAACCACAGGACACCCAACACCTCCTTCTTTAGACAACGACCACAGGACACCCAACACCTCCTTCTTTAGACTAACCAACCACAGGAACCCAGCACCCCTTCTTTAGAAAAACTGACCACAGGACACCCAACACTTCCTTCTTTAGACATAACCGACCACAGGACACCCAGCACCTCCTTCTTTAGACAAAACTGACCACAGGATACCCAACACTTCCTTCTTTAGACATAACCAACCACAGGACACCCAGCACCTCCTTCTTTAGACAAAACTGACCACAGGACACCCAACACTTCCTTCTTTAGACATAACCAACCACAGGACACCCAGCACCTCCTTCTTTAGACAAAACTGACCACAGGACACCCAACACTTCCTTCTTTAGACATAACCAACCACAGGACACCCAACACCTCCTTCTTTAGACAACACCACAGGACACCCAACACTTCCTTCTTTAGACATAACCAACCACAGGACACCCAACACCTCCTTCTTTAGACAAAACTGACCACAGGACACCCAACACTTCCTTCTTTAGACATAACCAACCACAGGACACCCAGCACCTCCTTCTTTAGACATAACCGACCACAGGACACCCAACACTTCCTTCTTTAGACATAACCAACCACAGGACACCCAACACCTCCTTCTTTAGACGTAACCAACCACAGGACACCCAACACCTCCTTCTTTAGACGTAGCCAACCACAGGACACCCAACACCTCCTTCTTTAGACGTAACCAACCACAGGACACCCAACACCTCCTTCTTTAGACGTAGCCAACCACAGGACACCCAACACCTCCTTCTTTAGACGTAACCAACCACAGGACACCCAACACCTCCTTCTTTAGACGTAACCAACCACAGGACACCCAGCACCTCCTTCTTTAGACGTAGCCAACCACAGGACACCCAACACCTCCTTCTTTAGACGTAGCCAACCACAGGACACCCAACACCTCCTTCTTTAGACGTAACCAACCACAGGACACCCAACACCTCCTTCTTTAGACGTAACCAACCACAGGACACCCAACACCTCCTTCTTTAGACGTAGCCAACCACAGGACACCCAACACCTCATTTTTTGAGACGTAACCGACCACAGGACACCCAACACCTCCTTCTTTAGAGATAACCGACCACAGGACACCCAACACCTCCTTCTTTAGACGTAGCCAACCACAGGACACCCAACACCTCATGTTTTGAGACGTAACTGACCACCGGACACCCAGCACCTCCTTCTTTAGAGATAACCGACCACAGGACACCCAACACCTTTCCTTTAGACGTATCTGACCACAGGACACCCAGCACCCCTTTCTTTAGAAGTAACTTCAACATCTCTGTTTTGTGCTACACTGATTACAGAATACTTCAGCAATTAGGTTGGTGTAAGACAATATTTATTCCTGTGTTTTTTGTGCAATATAAAGTGTGGCTTGTATGTGTATTTTGTGTAGTGCATTTGATATTTTTTGTTAAGATCATTTGTGTGCAAATTTGTAATAACTTGTAGTAAACTGGTTTTGTCACACGCAGCTGTCTTGCAGTGCTGTCTGTGTTAGTTTGTGCATGATGCATGTTCGCAGGTTGTGTGTCGCGTGTGTTCTGACTACAAGGCCCCCCTGCGTTATCTCGCCTACAAGCCTGACCGCGTGTGTAAATCATGCTTTGAGCAGCTGCACAAAGGTAAGAATTGTGCTTGGTACACGTAAGAAGTTGGTACTGTTTAAGTTTGTTTCGCTACTTGTTGTTTTGTTTACTCATAAGTTGTAGAATGTAGTTAAAGTAATTGCGTGTGCATGAGGTTTGCTGTGCTTTCTGATCGTTGTAAGATAAGAATGATGACATTACTGATTAAATGGCTTTACTTTGATCAAATATGTTATTGAGACTGTGACAAAGGGGGGCAGATACATGGGTATTCTTGTTCACAGATCACATGTTAGTTAATAGCTACCCTCATAAACTACTCTCATAAACTACCCTGTCTCCTTACTACTGAGCGCACACAGTCGTGTCAACTATAAACTGTATGTTACTGCACTGAGGACATGTTTACAGACATGACAGTCGGTTTTGACATGACTGATGACGGAAGTGATGTTTACAGATATGAGTGCACTAGAAGATGGACTGGAGGAGACAGCAGAGAACAAATCCTTTTCCAAGCCAAGTTTCAGGGGCATGTTTCACGGACTGGGAAGCTTTGGCAAAGGCAAACTGAAGTTGAGGCATCGGCCATCTGTGCTCAATGAGGTAGGACAGACGCACTACATCAACATCATTGCGACATCATTCATGTCCCATTCTCTGTGTCCAACCACCTACAACACAGCGGAGACAGCACCTTCTCTCTATGGTTAAGTTCACTTAGAAGAGTGTCAGAACATGTTAGGGTGAACCACTGTCAGCAGAGATCCATTTCACTAAGGTTTCATGCTCTTAAGGAAAATCTATCCTGAAGCGCAACTTGATGGAAATTTACAAAAAAATGCATTTCACTAACGTGACCTGTAAGTAAATTGTAAAACTATGGAGTACTATTTCCATCATGCTAATAGATAATCTACGCAGGTGGTACAGTTTGGTAAAACCTATTTAATATTTGTCAAAAAGTGCTTGGAAATACATCCCACCAATCATTTGTCAACAACATATAACAGTATGGTAACTGTACGAATATTTAAAATGTAATTTTGTAAACAGTGCCACCATTTTATTGAGGAAACTTTCCGTGTCACAAACCTTTTGTGGGATTGTCGCAGTTGACAGTTTTCAGTATACAAAATTGCAGAGAGTGCCAACATCTTTAACTGAAAATCTTTTGTTGAGTATAATAATATGAAGGTCAGCTGTGTGCATTTTAAGTTAGATACAGCCTAAGCTTGCCCAAAAAACAATTAGTAAATATCACAACAACGTTGACCTTTGCAAATAGGTAAAAAACACTGCAAATGTCAATGGGTCATGTTGCTGAAGTCGTGTAGACAAATCATAGTTTAGGACACTTTTAATTGCTAACTTTTCTAAGATTTATGTGGCTGTGGATAACTGGATGTTTATATGTTAGTGAATTATACCTGTTTGTCATGTATATAATTGTTTTAAAGCGTCATGTTGCATACTCTTAGACCGGATCCAGAAAGGAATGTTAGTGAAATGCAATTGTTTATTTTCGGTCTTAGGTAAGGGCGACATTCAGATTTGGTGTTGCAAAATCGGACTTAGGAGCTCCTACAAATGTTAGTGAAATGGTCCCAGGTGTCATGTACTGAGTGGTTGTTCTTCACCACGGTTGTGTAGGTGCGAGCAAATGCTGATGATGTTGACATCAGCGGCTACTTGAAGTTGTGGAGGAAGAAGACAAAGCAATGGAGGACGCTGTGGTTTGTGCTGAAGGATAAGGCTTTCTACACGTACAAAGCCAGCGAGGTAGGTTGTTTGTGTAGACTCAGGAAACTTTCCGTTTTTGTCCCTAAAATCCCTACCAATATTGCGACTAGGGCATTTTCTGTAGCTGCACTAACTCTTTGGAATGTACTTAAAACGTTTGAATGTACTTCCTTCTAGTGTTAAAATGTTTGAATGTACTTCCTTCTAGTGTTAAAATGTTTGAATGTACTTCCTTCTAGTGTTAAATCTTTGGAATGTACTTCCTTCTAGTGTTAAATCTTTGGAATGTACTTCCTTCTAGTGTTAAATCTTTGGAATGTACTTCCTTCTAGTGTTAAATCAGTTGAAAATATTGCAAAATACAGCCGTCATTTTTAAAACTTACCTTTACAACCTTGCATATCCACCAATCTGTTGACAACTGGAATTAGTTATTGACTCTGAAATCGATTAACCCATTTGTGTTGATGTGCCTCTGAGCTTGGTTTCCAAGGGTTAAGTGGCAATAGAGATTATTATTATTGTTGTTACTACTGTGTCGTTGTGATGCCAGTGTGTGGTGTGTGATAACGTGTTAGTGTTCTTCTGTCGTAGGACACAGCAGCCAGAAAGAGCACAGTTGTGCTGGGGTACGAAGTACAACCTTTGACCACAGTGAGTTGTAGACTGCTTTTTTCAAGCCGTTCTGTGCTCATATTCCAAAGCAAATTGCACAGCTAATGTCCACATGTTTAACAGTAGTTACTGATAGACATAGTCAGTTGATAAATGTTGTTCTGCCTGGTGAGTGTTTGTTCCCTGCCTCATATATCCGGGTGAAGAAATAAAACAATTGACCCCTGGCCTGGGGGTGTAATAGCCTCAATGTGTCACTGGTGCAGCCGCATGTTACTCAACCCCAAGCATTTCTACTGGCCTCAAGGCAAGGGGACGAGTGTTACATTTAGTCCCTGAGTATCACTGTTAATTTGACATCAAACTTATGTTTTCAGTGTGGAACTGAACATTGTAACTGAACCGTAATGTCACAGACCGTTGTCAGAACATGCCCCAAAATATCCCACGTAAACTACAACTCTCCTGAGTTGTGACATGTCACCAATGATGTCTAGGACTTTTTTTCATGTTGTCTTCACTGTAACATTACTAATTGCGCTGGTAGTAGTCCTGTAGTCATGTTGTTGTTCCAACTGTGACACTGCTCATTTTGTCCTGTGGTCATGTTGTTGTTCCAACTGTGACATTGCTCACTTTGTCCTGTAGTAATGTTGTTGTTCCAACAGTGACATTGCTCACTTTGTCCTGTAGTCATGTTGTTGTTCCAACAGTGACATTGCTCACTTTGTCCTGTAGTAATGTTGTTGTTCCAACAGTGACATTGCTTACTTTGTCCTGTAGTCATGTTGTTGTTCCAACAGAGACATTGCTCACTTTGTCCTGTAGTCATGTTGTTGTTCCAATTGTGACATTGCTCACTTTATCCTGTAGTAATGTTGTTGTTCCAACAGTGACATTGCTCACTTTGTCCTGTAGTAATGTTGTTGTTCCAACAGTGACATTGCTTACTTTGTCCTGTAGTCATGTTGTTGTTCCAACAGTGACATTGCTCACTTTGTCCTGTAGTCATGTTGTTGTTCCAACTGTGACATTGCTTGCTTTGTTCTGTGGTTATGTTGTTGTTCCAACTGAGACATTGGTCACTTTGTCCTGTAGTCATGTTGTTGTTCCAATTGTGACATTGCTCACTTTGTTCTGTGGTCATGTTGTTCCAATGGTGACATTGCTCACTTTGTTGACAGTACCCTCTCCTGTTGTAATATTGTTGCTGCCATTGTGACATTGTACCCTTTGCTTGCAGTACTTTCAGGGAGTTGAGTCCAACCTGCTGTTCCAACTGGTGCACAGAGGGATGACGCCCATGGTGTTCCAGACAGACAGCCAGGCGTCTAGGGAGAGGCAAGTACACCAAATGTCTCACATCAAAATTATACTGGACAATAGAAGTCCTACCAGAAATTAATAAACTTTGTCCTTAGTTCCAGCAATATTTGGTAACATTAATACAAGCTTATTAACATTTAGTTGGATGGATCACTGTTATGATGTAGTTGCATGGATCACAGTTATGAGGTAGTTGGATGGATCACTGTTATGATGTAGTTGCATGGATCACAGTTATGAGGTAGTTGGATGGATCACTGTTATGATGTACTTAGATGGATCACTGTTATGATGTACTTAGATAGATCACTGTTATGGTGTTGTTGAATTGAGGGTCACGGATTTGTATTTATGTGGACTGCTGGACCATGGTGATGTATTTGTATGGACTGTTTGACTACTGTGATGTTTGTGTGGACTGTTGGACCATTGTGATGTAATTTGCTTGGCCTGTTGAACCGTTGTGATGTATATATTTGTCAATAATTGGACATTGTGATGTATTTGTGTGGACTGCTGGACCATTGTGTTGTATTTGTGTACTGTTGGACCATTGTGCTGTATCTGTGGACTGTTGGACCATTGTGCTGTATTTGTGTACTGTTGGACCATTGTGCTGTATTTGTGGACTGTTGGACCATTGTGCTGTATTTGTGGACTGTTGGACCATTGTGCTGTATTTGTGTACTGTTGGACCATTGTGCTGTATTTGTGGACTGTTGGACCATTGTGCTGTATTTGTGGACTGTTGGACCATTGTGCTGTATTTGTGTACTGTTGGACCATTGTGCTGTATTTGTGGACTGTTGGACCATTGTGCTGTATTTGTGTACTGTTGGACCATTGTGCTGTATTTGTGTACTGTTGGACCATTGTGCTGTATTTGTGGACTGTTGGACCATTGTGCTGTATTTGTGTACTGTTGGACCATTGTGCTGTATTTGTGTACTGTTGGACCATTGTGCTGTATTTGTGTACTGTTGGACCATTGTGCTGTATTTGTGGACTGTTGGACCATTGTGCTGTATTTGTGTACTGTTGGACCATTGTGCTGTATTTGTGTGGACTGTTGGACCATTGTGCTGTATTTGTGTACTGTTGGACCATTGTGCTGTATTTGTGGACTGTTGGACCATTGTGCTGTATTTGTGTACTGTTGGACCATTGTGCTGTATTTGTGTACTGTTGGACCATTGTGCTGTATTTGTGTGGACTGTTGGACCATTGTGCTGTATTTGTGTACTGTTGGACCATTGTGCTGTATTTGTGTGACTGTTGGACCATTGTGCTGTATTTGTGTACTGTTGGACCATTGTGCTGTATTTGTGTGGACTGTTGGACCATTGTGCTGTATTTGTGGACTGTTGGACCATTGCGCTGTATTTGTGTACTGTTGGACCATTGTGCTGTATTTGTGTACTGTTGGACCATTGTGCTGTATTTGTGGACTGTTGGACCATTGTGCGATGTGGATTGACATGTTAAAATGGCTGTTGACCTTCTGCTCCCAGGTGGACTGTTGACTCATTGTGCTGACAAGTACTGTTGCCCTAGGACCCCTCAAAGGCCACATGGAGGTTTCTCACAAAATCATGTTGACCATGATGGAATGGCCATGAGTGGACAATTGACATCATTTACAAGACTGTAACAAGAATCATGTTGACCATGATGGAATGGCCATGAGTGGACAATTGACATCATTTACAAGACTGTGACAAGAATCATGTTGACCATGATGGAATGGCCACGAGTGGACAATTGACATCATTTACAAGACTGTGACAAGAATCATGTTGACCATGATTGAATGGCCATGAGTGGACAATTGACATCATTTACAAGACTGTGACAAGAATCATGTTGACCATGATGGAATGGCCATGAGTGGACAATTGACATAATTTACAAGACTGTGACAAGAATCATGTTGACCATGATGGAATGGCCATGAGTGGACAATTGACATCATTTACAAGACTGTGACAAGAATCATGTTGACCATGAGTGGACAATTGACATAATTTACAAGACTGTGACAAGAATCGTGTTGACCATGATGGAATGGCCACGAGTGGACAATTGACATCATTTACAAGACTGTGACAAGAATCGTGTTGACCATGATGGAATGGCCACGAGTGGACAATTGACATCATTTACAAGACTGTGACAAGAATCATGTTGACCATGGTGGAATGGCCATGAGTGGACAATTGACATCATTTACAAGACTGTGACAAGAATCATGTTGACCATGGTGGAATGGCCATGAGTGGACAATTGACATCATTTACAAGACTGTGACAAGAATCGTGTTGACCATGGTGGAATGGCCATGAGTGGACAATTGACATCATTTACAAGACTGTGACAAGAATCGTGTTGGCCATGAGTGGATGAGTGACATATCCTACACGACTGTGATGACATGGATTGGGCTCTCAGTTATAGACATTCTAGAAGTGTTGCATTGCACCAATTGTGTTTCAACCCAGCATGACGGATGTAGAGACACTTCAGTATTTCACCTTCAGTGTTGTGTGCAACAGCAGAACACAAATGAGCGTGGGAAGAAAGTGCAATATGTGTGTTTGTTGTAGTCTTCCAGTTATCTGCAGTATCCTGGAGAGTTGCAAGTTGTATACAGTATGTGTACAGTATATATATATATATATATATATATATATATATATATATATATATATATATATATATATAAACCAGATTATGTGCTGTATATATATATATATATATATATGTGTGTATGTATGTATTCTTACATATGTCTCATGCATAAACTGCCTGTGTTCCTCCCTCCATTACTCCAGCAATCTCTCATTCCTTGTTTGCAGAACAGCTATTCCTACTTGGGCATTACACTGCATGGTTATCGTGATATGGCACTAGACTTAAATATAGCCATGTTATTACAGGTGAATGAAGTCAACAATGCAAGTTGCTGTGTAAAGCCATGACAAGTGGAGTAGAAAGAAAATGTATATTTTATTAATATTGTTTTAGATGAAGCATTCTTCCATATATTCCTCCTGTGATGTTGTCAATGGTGGTGAACATACATTGCTTATTAAACCTCCTCTTCTTCGACAACAGAGGTTGAATAAGTTAATAATAATAATAATAACAACAAACATTTGATGACACATATTTTGATGTATTTGCAAAGGAATTCAGTTAGGAACATCAGTGTGACAATGCTAAGTTGTGATAAGCAAAGCTATAATGACAGTTTACTTAATGTTAGGTGTGATAGTGTTTAGTGTCTCAAGATTCAGTGGGGTATTGGTTGATGACGTAGTCAACTTAAATGATTATAGCAGACATCCATACAACATTGTAAATACGCCATGTGCTATATGTGAAATTCTTGATTTCTGTTTTTGACAATCTGTTTATATGTGTGAATTATTTAATCAAATGTATATTTTTCATGATATCAAATTAAAAACTATGTGTGAAGACGTAGCAGTCTCGTGTGATGCATACGGCGAGCTGTAGATGATTTTAAACATCCTTTCTGGCATCGAGCCAGCACACCTGTCGTCGGGCCACCAGTCGATGTTCCATCGGCTGTAAATGTACATTAATTTACATAGTATACCTTCACATTGACGGACATGTCAGACTGTATCCATATTTAGCTATGTGTGAGGCATCGGAGTCATGCGAGTTCAACAGCTGATTGTAGGATGATTTAAACAAGCGTTCCGCTAAATGGTCCCGCATTTTACACATGTCAAGAATACATAAAAAACCGGCACAAAGACTCTAGTTACGTCAGAGCGCCCTCTTTCGGATTAGTTATTGTGGTACCTCATTGACATTGATTTGATAGAAAATAAACAAAATTGCTCTGTTCCACGCTGTGGCCGCGTTTTATCTTTGTGACGTTATCTAGAAAATCCTGCCAGATCTAAATATAGGTGGCAGTAATTGTCTGAAAGAACGTTCGACGTTCCACTAGTGACGCTGACGCCACGTTTTCTCTCTGTGACGTTATCTAGAAATAAAGTTTGCCGGATCCAAATATAATTGTATGAAACACCCAGCAACTGATCTATATATATATATATATATATATATATATATATATATATATATATATATAAAAATACACACACATTAAATGACAAAGAGCATAATAATACAAATAACACAAGACGCACGTAAATGTTTCACTGCGAGTTGTAATATTAAATTTTTGCAAAGGGTCCTTGACTACTTCCAAGAACATGTTTCTTCTATAAGACTGTTAGAAATATAAAAAAACAGCTTGTTTTATTGTGAATGCGATTGATGTAGATTCTATCAATTTACATTTTTCTTATCTACGGCAGTGTATTTCGAAAAGATGAATTTCATTAAATAAATAAAAATTCAAGTCGTGTTTAGAATTGGTAACGAAATAATATAATACTTCAACAGTTTGAAGGAGTGAATGTCTTTTCATTACCCCGTTCGTGCACACACCAAAATGCAGTGTTTCTTTCTGACAACCGTTTCACTGTACGTTCGCTACAGCATGAAAACCCGCATGGAACATTATGAGAAATTTATCGAAATGTCTTATATTATCCGCATAGTACAATCAGATTGATCAGATTCCGGTTCAGCGGTACTGTTTAATATATAATACTCAATTCTGCAATTGATTTGAGAGAATCCACGCAAAAGAATTGTTCTTTAGTTCCAATTGATTCGGCAGATGGCACGACATCACAATCACGCTACCGACAGGTGGCAGGTAAATGTCACAAAGAACGTTCGACATTCCAGTCAGTGACGTTATCGCCGCGTTTTCTGTCTGTGACTCTGTACTTTAATGTGAATAAAATATTGAAAGAAAAAAAACGTTTCTAAGAAACACCCAGAGACTGGTGTTTTAATAGCTTAAATTCTGTCGCGAAATGCAAATAAATACAGACAGACCTACCCGAACTAGGATATTTTCGAATGAGTTGCATTTGCTGGAATCGCCTTGTGTCTACATCTCAAACAACGTTATTTCTACCACACTGTATTAGTATTACAAAACTAAACATAATTCCATAATGGGAATACGCTTCATTTTCACTTTTCAATTCATTGCCATTTTCCTGTATAAAGTTGTGTTACATTAGATGAAATTGAACTGAAGTAGCATATGATTTAATTTTATTTGCTAACAGTTCAACTTTTATGTGGAATGTACAACTGTTCTTTCTCGCATTCGATGTACAAAAAAATGCATTTGAATTTAGAAACGTGCCAGATCTAAATATAGGTGGCAGTAATTGTCTGAAAGAACGTTCGACGTTCCACTAGTGACGCTGACGCCACGTTTTCTCTCTGTGACGTTATCTAGAAATAAAGTTTGCCAGATCCAAATATAATTGTATGAAACACCCAGCAACTGATATATGTTATGTTCGCTAATGTGGTATAAAACCTGTTTGTGAGCCAAGTGAATATCGTATGGTACTTAAACTATATCTACAGATATCGATCTGCACTACACAAAAGAATCGCATTCAGTATATCTTGTATTAGATTAAGAAGCATTTTCAAACTGTCGTGAATATTAAAACACCGTCGTGCAGCCAATTTGGTAGAACAAACCGTAGTGTACCACATAGCATATGTTTACAATAAAAACGATCCGTTTTGTTAGCACCGATCAGGTGACAAGGTAACGCCAAGGTATGTTGATGACATTTTAACGCCAAGGTACTTGAATGACAAGGCAGTGCAAACGTTAAAATGTAATGCCAACGTAATTGGATGACAAGGTAACGCCAAGATACTTCAGTAACGAGATAAACGCAGATGAAAAGGTTATGCCAATGTACTTGTGTGAAGAGGTACCGCTGGGGTACCTGAAAGAAAACAAGGTACGTGGGTGGCAATGAAGGTGAGTCCAAGGTACGTGGGTGACTAGATTATATTAAGGCACGTGGATGACAAGTTAGCACCAAGGCACTTGGACGACACGTTAGCACCAAGGTACTTGGATGACAAGTTAGCACCAAGGTACTTAGATGACAAGTTAGCACCAAGGTACTTGGATGACAAGTTAGCACCAATGCACTTGGATGACAAGTTAGCGCCAAAGTACTTGGATGACACGTTAGCACCAAGGCACTTGGATAACACGTTAGCACACAAACAAGACTTTGTTTATGATATAAGTCTAATCAGCAGCTTGTTTCTATCCTTAAGCGAACATGATCAGGAATAGGGACGTCATTGACAGGACGTCAAACATGAACATATTTATTCTCAGCACGCACGCACGCATGCACGCACGCACAAAAGCACGCAAACATGCTTGTCATACGTCTGACATTTAGAAGATACGTAAAGGGTAACACAATTTTGGTCATGATTAACAAACGCATAGAATTTATCTAAGCAACATGAAAGGCAAGTAGCGAAATGTGAGTTCCTAAGACAAAGCTTAACATGAAAAAAGTGAGTTCTCATATAGCGCTCTATCCATTCCTCGGGATTGCCATAAGTGTTGACGTCGTTGCTGCTGTCACAGAGAACAGAATATATCCTGGGTTCTATAGGGCCTAATATTAACGCAACGGTCTCAAGATAGAAATAGCGCCATGGTTAGCACCAACATGTCATTGTTCAATACTGGTTTACATTACAAATACTGTTTATACGCAGTATGTCTAGGCCCAATGCTCATTACCGAACAGTAACACACACAACATAATTAGTGCCGGGACACGCACCTGTACATTGTACACTGCTAGTACCTACATAATTAGGGTTGCCATTACGTGATTGTTAGCTAGCTACATGGGAAGCCAAATTAGTTCACACATCGTAAACGGTTTGACCGCTAAACGACGTTCACGACGCATGACGTTGTGACACCGACGAGACGGAAGAGGACCCTGATCACTAGACGACGTCCACGACGACCGAGCCTGTAATGCCGACGAGACGCTCAGAGTGGAAGTTGGCGATGATCTCGCGTTTGCCGCGAAATTTCGGCGTTAGTCTAACTTTCTGTGACATCATTTCACCCGGTTTGATGGAACGACTGCGAACAAGCACACACGTTAGTTTATTTCAACATTAAAACATAGGTTACACAAGTCAGAACTTATTTGATACTCTATCTAATGTTTCAACATGTGCCACAAAAGAATCAGTTTGCTTGGAACCAAGAGAATATATTGAGCTTAAAACAGCGATAATTTGGAGGGTACGTTTTATATTTGGTGTGTGTATTAGCCCTTCTGTTTGTTGCCGGGCAACCGTCAGAAATTTAACGTACGTACGATATAGAAGCGTATATTTTCTTTATAAAGCTAAAACTAGAAATGTAGCCAAAGTGTAAACTACCCCATGTGTCCGCGTGCTGACAGCAAAACAATTCAAAACAAAACATATAACAACACATAGTAAACTGTAATATTTCCCCTAATGAGGGACACTTCAAAACAACTTTTGCTCTCAATACTTTCGTTCCCAATTAAATGTGATTTAATATACAAGACTCAGAAACGTTTCGGGACTAAACTGTTGAGAGGCTTGCTAGATCCAACAATTTGGACGGCAATACAAGACCGCTGAGGTAACTCACTGTAACGGGATGTTGAGGTCGTCCTGAATGCCGGGTCCTTCGACGTTCAGCACGCACGTCTTGAGGGTGAAATCAAAGGGGTTCGTAAACCTGACGACGAGGTCGAACTGTTCCGCCACCTTCACTCGATTAGACGACACCTGCACAGCAACAAGAGACAATTACCTGGCAACCCGATGCAATGTGTGGTGGTATAATTGCTATATATTATGTACCCATAGTGATCCCGACATCAAGTCGGCGTTTAGTGAGTGTATCTCGATCGCCTAGTGCCCAACGAGTTCTTGTCTCGTCCAAATCACGGATCACGACAATGTGTAGATACATGACGATTACTGAAGACTCTCACCTCCAGCTCCAGGTCTGGTTTGTCGAAGTCAATCACCTTCTGAGTGGTGAACACCTGCTCCGTCTCCTTTATCAAGGCCGTCACGTAGATGCCTATGGCGGCGTCCTCGTCCAACTGACAGACGAAGGACACGGCCTCGTAGAACCATTTGGCGTCCTTTTCTGTAACGGAGACACACGGAGGTAGGACCTACTCTATAACATGCGTACATATCAATCGTTTCTTCTTCGTTGATTTCGCGATCATGAAATGGAGAGAGGCGGTTATGGACAGAGTACTACAGAACGGACGACCATAGTGACGTAGCAGTATTTGGACTGACACTCATTCCTGAAGGACAGCGATCAAGGGAGAGGACATGTCTTGGGTATTTAAGGCCGAGTTCATCGCTCAATCATTTGGACGTCGGACACCAAATCGTAATTAAGCTTAGCATTTCTTTTGGCATCATACATACAGTGGGCTGTCATGAAATGTTAGATGACCGTCGTTGTGCTTATGCAAGAATGTTGTCCAACTGTGTGAAGATATGAATGAATTAATTAGATCGTTTATATTCAAGGGCCATACGTACGTTCACCGGGCTCTAGGTCGAGTTCCATCGATTTCTCGTCGAGTTCTTCTCCTGGAACGCCCGTGTAGTAGCGGGCAGTGGCGCACATGACGACAGTCACGTGACGTGGCTCGGAGCTGGCGTTCTTGGCAGTCAGCACGAGTGTCACGTCGCCATTCTTGGCGGTCGTACTTTCACAACTGAAGCTAACGTCATGGGACTTCTGCAAAGCATGGGTCAATCATTTGTATTACAAAAGGTATGGCCTATACACCGTTATTATATTATAGTCTACGCCTAAATGCTATAAATAAAAGGCTAAATATTTGGACTGCGAGTTATAGTTCAACCTTCGTGGTCCGAGGTGTGCTACTTTTGTTATTCACTGCTGTCTCTATACGATTGTAATTGAATGCCAAGCCACGTATACAGTATACGGTATACTATCAGTTGGAACGTCCTGTGTAGAACACGATATAAACAGTTTTTACTCATCGTTCATACACACACACCTGTCCTAACAGAAGATGCTATTTACCATAGAGGCAGTAAAAAGTTGCAGGAAATCAGATATGTTTCTGGTACATCAGAATGTGCTATTTATTTAATCACTTGTTTTCTTTTGCATTTTGTTTTGACCAAATATAATATTAATACATTATACAAAAGCTATATTGAACCCAGCTGACATTTGATATTGAACATAGTGTAACAGTGAAACGAATCGGTTTGAAGAACAAGCAACACGACCAAGAACGTTTGTTTCAATTATATTTCTGAAACTATTTAATTCCCAAAGGCACATTTATTTTACAATACTCAAGCAAATACCATGATTACAGAACTAATCATTTCTACTGACTTCAACGTTTTAGCTACCATCGGCGGCCTTCTTCAGGAACTGAATTGTCACTGCTCGCTAGATGGCGCCATCTAGCGAGCAGTGAAAATTCAGTTCCTGAAGAAGGACGCCGATGGTGGCTGAAACGTTGAAGTGAGTAGAAATAATTAGTTCTGTAATCATGAAATCTGCTTGAATAATTATATACTTCCAACTTAACGAATATTTTCACGGTATTTTACAATGCTATTATTGCGTAGGTTCTCCAAGCATGTGATCGAGTAGTGTTTGCTGGACGATGATTCTCACCTTGATCTTGTAGAACGTCTCGAGAGCCCTGCACCGGGAGCTGTGCTGACTGACCTTTTTGACCACTTGACGTTCCTCGGCGCTCCCTGTCCGCAAACTTCCTCGTTACTCACACAACAACACCCAACAACAAGACGGCAGCATCACGTACGACAACAGTGGTCGGTGGCAAGGAGACTGGCGTAGCCAGGGAGCCAAGGGGGTCATATGGACTTTGCTGTTTGTTTGTAGGTTTGGGAGATGTAGCATAAGAAAGATGGTAGCTTTAGTAGTCTTGACTGAACTACATTTATTCACACAACGACATGCTCACACATCAAGTCTGCAACAACCTAACCAAGGGAAGTGTCACAGTTCTAACGTCTAGCATAGCTTTATAGCATGCCGGACGAATGAATTCGTATGGCTTTGCATTTCTTCGGATGGGCTTCAACGCTTTCGTAGTTCTTATGGTGGAACAATTTATGAACCTCGACTTTCAAAACGTCCTTAGGCATGCTTATTCTCTTAGAATCATTGCAAAGGTTGGTAAATTTGTGTGTAATGCAAAACGTAGTCGTTATCTGCACAGGAGCCCGACTGTTGGATTACAGCTGACAAATCGCCAACCTGAAGATTAACCCAGTCATTTGGCGGTCCACCAAGAAGCAATTTCTGACGACACCATCTTGATAAATATATTATTTAGAGATCGTAGGGTACATATTTTAAATATTATTTTAAATCACATAGTGACAAAATCGTCCGGACATCACAATCATGTAGTCAGTTCGTTCAAAGGTCCACGCCTCACAAAACCTGCCCACAACCTACTCCACCACCATTCACCTTTCCTCACAACCTACTCCACCCACCATTCACCATTCACCATTCACCATTCACCATTCACCATTCACCATTCATTTCCCCACAACCTACTCCACCCACCATTCACCATTCCCCACAACCTACTCCATCCACAGCTCCAGCCATTCCTCTATCCGCCGGCCTCACCTTCCGGGTGTTTGTAGTTGGCGGTGATGTCAGCCCGTTCGTTCGAGCCGACAGCTTTGGTGCTGATGAAGGAGCCGACACACTTCGGTTGACTATCGACGGCCACTAAGTCTCCGTCCGGCTTCATCATCCATATGATGCGGTCGCCGTTCACCTCGGCGAAGATAAACTTGGTGTCGTGTGGAAGGTAGATGTTCCCGTCTCGCACCGAGTTCACGGACGCAGGACCGCACCTCATGCGACCTGGCAGTAAACCCTCTACACTTCTTCTGTGTGTGTGTGTGTGTGTGTGTGTGCGTGCGTGCGTGCGCGTGTGCGTGTGCGTGTGCGTGTGCGGTGTGCGTTTGTGTGAACACGCAGGCGTTTGTTTGTATATATGTATTGTATGTATGTATGTATGTATGTATGTATGTATGTATGTATGTATGAATGCATGTATGTATGTATGTATGTGTAGTATATGTATATACACAATTGTATACTTTT
Source organism: Ridgeia piscesae (assembly GCA_025642075.2). NCBI lineage: Eukaryota > Metazoa > Annelida > Polychaeta > Sabellida > Siboglinidae > Ridgeia > Ridgeia piscesae. The sequence goes on from JAODUO010000339.1 coordinate 451,966, forward strand.
TAAATTTTATACATCTGTATATGCATACATTATCTTCTCTCACTCACTCACTCACTCACTCACTCACACTCACTCACTCACTCACTCACTCACTCACTCACTCACTCACTCACTCACTCACTCACTCACTCACTCACTCACTCACTCACTCACTCACCACTCACTCACTCCATCACACACTCACACACTCACACACTCACACACTCACTCACACACTACTCACACTCACATCACCACTCACACACTCACCACTCACCACTCACACACTCACACACTCACACACTCACTACACACTCACACACTCACACACTCACACACTCACACACTCACACACTCACACACTCACACACTCACACACCACACACTCACACACTCACACACTCACACACTCACACACTCACACACTCACACACTCACACACTCACACACTCACACACTCACACACTCACACACTCACACATCACACACTACTAAACTCACACACTCACATCACACCACACATCCACATCATACTACACACATACATACATATATATATATATATATATATATATATATATATATATATATATATATATATATACACACACACACGCACGCACGCACGCGATTGACCAACCTTCACTACTCTCCTGGGGCGTGGCGTCGAAGGCTTGCCATCCGTCGTTACCCGACGGCAGGTCATGTCGCTTAAACCATGCCTCGTTCCACACGTGGAAATTCCTAGAAGCACAAACGTTTATTGATTGGTTGGTTGATCGATTGATTGACTGATTGTTTGATTTGAAATAAAAAAGGCATCCAAAGACAGCGTATTATAATTATGCATGAAACCAACTTACATAATAAAAAAGTGTCACAATCAGTTGAGAACATCGTCAGAAATGTCAACAAATGGTTGGCCAATTTATAGTTTGTTGAGCGTCGAAGACAAATCTAGCATTGACAGTTCGAGACAAGCCGACCGGCTAACTGGGAAAAATAGCGACTTAGGATGTTAATCTTTCTATACAAATGGGGTTATATATACAATTTAAATCGTGCGCCTTCAACAATATTCTTCTAGCAAACTACTGGCACTATATTTTTAGTTATACTATAAAATAATTGGTGTTTTATTAACACTTAGACGCAGTTTAAGGCCGAAACGATAACCTTTTGTTTTGTTCTAAGTGCAGTGAATCAAACTACTAATTATTATAGTAATCGTTGCAATGTCCTCCGCATGGACGTCCCTTTGCCCGACTGACCAGATGGAGTCGTCCAGGTGTTTCAGCGGTTTGCCGTCCCAGTTGACGTGGTTGTCAATTGTCATGCTGTGATCGCTGTCGTGCGCTGATTCGAAGTTGGTGACGCTGCGAGCCGGCAGGCCAACTGTCCGACACACTGCAACGAACGTGGCATGTGACAAACCATGTTAGTGATTATCACAACGAAGTCGATGACCTGATGACAACAGTTTAAAGTAAAGGTAAAGGCAAGTTCTTATATAGCGCAATATACTGTCCTTAGGACCGTTCAAAACGCTTTACACTTTACTTCCCTGGCAGACCTGTTCACATAGACGCCATCTCAGCTTACATTTTAACAGTTTACATGTTTCAGACGGCGATGCATTATCATAATCTAGATCGTTTACTGCTCCTTTCAGAGTGCCACAGGGATCTGTCTTCGGCCCTTGTTCGCTTCCCCTATAGGCCTACACTTCCTCTCTGTGACGAGAAGCTACTAATCTAAGCACTGTACATCACTGGTACGCTGATGCCATCCACATACGTCCGTCTGCGCTGTTTGCGTCGAATTCAGTGTCCTGTGACTTTACCTTTCGTGCGCACACAACATTTCAACCGACCATCACCATAAAAGCCATCAGAACCGAGCGCCACACACTGGTAAAAGAGTCCACCTTATTTCACCCGTTCTGTTGATGACGTCTACCATATGTCGCTTCATGCTCCTAGTGCGTGTTCTGCTCTAACTTATATCAAATAACATGTACATGTATATTAAATATATATATATATATATATATATATATATATATATATATATATATATAAAATATATATATATATAATATATATATATATATATATATATATATATATATATATATATATATATATATATATATTATATGTGTTTATTACGTCACTGACACGTCGTAAGGAGTCCGGAGAAGACCCAGCATTGGCCGAATTTGACCTCACGATGACTGATCATGTACTCTTCCAAGATCTTCACACTGCCGTTCCACGTGCAGGGAGAGCGACCGCCGCTGTACTGCCCTGTCCAGTTGCCGGTCAGCACGCCGCCGTCGTTGTCGTTGCTGTTGGCCTGGAGGCGGGGAGAACATGGACAGATAAACAACTAACTCTTCTGACTGTCTCACAGTTTGGTGTGTGTGTGTGTGTGTGTGTGTGTGTGTGTGTGTGTGTGTGTGTGTGTGTGTGTGTGTGTGTGTGTGTGTGTGTGTGTGTGTGTGTGTGTGTGTGTGTGTGTGTGTGGGTGTGATGTGGGTGTGGGTTGTGTTGGTGTTGGTGTGGGTGTGGGTGTGGGTGTGGGTTTGGGTTTGGGTTTGGGTGTGGGTGTGGGTGTGGGTGTGGTGTGGGTGTGGGTGTGGGTGTGGGTATGCGTGTGTGCGTGCGTGCGTGCGTGCGTGTGGGTATGTATGTTTTTAGATTCGGACGTGCGGGCGTATGAGTGTGTTTGTATGTTATAGCTATACGTGGATGTGTGTGCGTGCTTAAGCACGTAAGAGTTCGCTGTTTAGATTTCCACTCGATATCGGCCCTATAAAAAAGTGAGCTACGGAAGCAAGTAGTTGTACGTCGTAACTTACCATAGCTGTGAAGGCGCGGGTGACAATGGTGGGGTTGTAACTTACCTTAGCTGTGAGTGCACGGGTTACAATGGTGGGATTGTAACTTACCTTAGCTGTGAGTGCACGGGTGACAATGGTGGAGTAGTAAGTTACAATAGCAGTGAGGGTGGGGTTGTAACTTACCTTAGCTGTGAGTGCACGGGTATGACTATAGTGACGTGATTTAGTTACTGTTTTGTACTTACCTTAGCTGTGAGTGCAGCATTGGCGAATTTGACCTCAATGGTGGAGTTGTAAGTTACAATAGCAGTGAGGGTGGGGTTGTAACTTACCTTAGCTGTGAGTGCACGGGTGACAATGGTGGGATTGTAACTTACCTTAGCTGGAGTGCAGGGGGACATGGGAGTTGTAATTACAACTAGCTGTTGCAGTGGTGGGGGGTTGTAACTTACCTTAGCTGTGAGTGCACGGGTGACAATGGTGGAGTTGTAAGTTACAATAGCAGTGAGGGTGGGGTTGTAACTTACCTTAGCTGTGAGTGCACGGGTGACAATGGTGGGATTGTAACTTACCTTAGCTGTGAGTGCACGGGTGACAATGGTGGAGTTGTAAGTTACAATAGCAGTGAGGGTGGGGTTGTAACTTACCTATAGCTGTGAGTGCGCGGGTGACGATGGTGGGATTTCCACTATAGGCCTTAAAGTGAGCTACGGAAGCAATGTTGACGTCGTAAGTTACAATAGCAGTGAGGGTGGGGTTGTAACTTACCATAGCTGCAAGGGCGCGGGTGACGAGGGTGGGGTTGCCAAGAGCCTCTGTACGCAGGGAACATTTCTCTAGCAGATAGATGGCAGCTTTGAAGCAGGCTTTCTCAAACTGCAACCGACCGTGTACGTTGAGACACATATTGTTCAGTATATCAGACAATACGAACTAACGTGGCCAGCGATACGGAGGTGGCTTCTTGCTAACCACTCACGCATGTAACACACCTAATGTCAGTCTCGTCAAAAGTACCATCAACCTAACCCTAACCCTAACCCTAACCCTAACCCTAACCCTAACCCTAACCCTAACCCTAACCCTAACCCTAACCCTAACCCTAACCCTAACCCTAACCCTAACCCTAACCCTAACCTAACCCTAACCCTAACCCACATAAGCTTCCTAACCACTACCATAAACACTAACACCTCAAAACACCTAACCTAACCTAACCTAACCCTAACCCTAACCTAACCCTAACCTAACCTAACCTAACCCTAACACTAACACTAACCTAACCCTAACCTAACCCTAACCCTAACCCTAACCCTAACCCTAACACTAACCCTAAGCCTAACGCTAAACCTAAACCGTATTCCATATAAGAGCAACTAAAATGGGCATTTGAACGTGCGTGGTTAGCTAGTAGCCATTACCCAGCGTTACAGTATTACAATTCCCTACCCGTAGTCTTCCAAACCTCTGTCAGTGAGTGTTATGACACAGCCGTTAATAGAACACAGTGTAAACGTATTGAAATATACGAACATGTTCGTCAAACAAGAGTTTTCTAAAATAAAACTAAACTAAGTGTACACTATCAACCACGATAAGATTAAAACACCATTCCAGCCACACTTAATCAATTTCGTTTATATAAAATCTTCAATTGTTTGGCATCATTGAGGTAGAGCAACTTTTTAAATAACAACGTGAATATAAGTTATTCTCATAGCTGACCAGTTGATACAAAATGGACTAAAAGTAATATTGATAATATAATTCGAGGCGAGTGCAACAACATTGACACGGTTTACCTGGCCAAAGTTCCAGGGACGCCCGCAGATGGACCTGGCGCTGCCGACGTAGACACGACCCGTCTCGTTGAGCACGTACTCCTGACGCTCGGCTTCAGAGGCCAGGTACACGGCGTCGTCTGGCGACACATGAGGGGTCGTTATGGACGTACAACGACAAGACCATAGGGGAAACTCTAGTAACATGAGCCACTTTTTCACATTGATATTCTGGAGCCGCATGACTATTTATGTGCTCTGTGAAACTACGACGTGAAAGGTGCCGTGATAGACTATTGTTATGTGCATTATTGCACTTCCCCCCAAATGGCTCATATTAAAACAAGTGTTGGTAGTATGAGCATGCCCCGTTGGTAATATGAGCATACGTGATAATATTACCGAAGAGGGACACACCCGCACCAATGCAAGAGTAATACATGCACGCACAATAAACGTTGTGCGGAGATGCACAACAGCACAAGATCAGCCTCACAGAGAACTTAACACAAACCATATTTGAATACCCTCAGCCTTTAACCAGCTCCAGAGCATGCAACATACATCCATGTATCGCATTTATTGCACTTGATCCATTCCCTCAGTGTGGATAACAAGTATCATTCATGGCATTATGAACATTTTTGGCGGCGCTATTCACGTCATCACTGGCAGTATTTCCTAACTATTTCGCAGTCTTTGTGCCCTGGGGTTCTGTACAACTATTTCCAGGCGACCGCTTGCGTTTGGGGTTCTTCGTTCTAGCTTGGTAAGCTCCTGGTACTGACGTAAGGTCTGTCTTGGATGTAACGGCTTCACATGCTTCAAGTTGTGATTTATGAAGGGACCCGGTGAAGATTTTAGTATCAGCCGCGTTCCTTTTCTCAGATCCGGCTTTCCTGTGGGGTTTGGAGGATGACATGATCTCCTCGAATGCACTCGACTGGATCTCACTACGATGTTAATCAGCAAAAATAATATGAGCATATGCTCGAAACGTCGTACTCATAGACAAATGTTTGCTCCAAAGTAAGTCAAATCATACAATAAACCATTCTTGGAGCCATGAACAATATATTCAATAATGTATTCAATAATGTGTTGCTAACTCGCTACAAATACAAATCAATCTGTCAGTGACTATTGGTGCCGACGAATCCACTCACCTTGGCACCAGGCGTTGAAGAGGATGTAGATGTCGCCCGGGTGTTTGTACCGCTGCAGCGTGTCGTCCGTGTTCTCATTCTCATCCTCGCTCAGACGGATCTCGACGTAGAGCGAGTAGAGACCGACGACTGCGTCACTGGCCGACATCACGCGCACGTCCAGCTCGACGCCGCCACCAGGGGACGCTTGTGTCGACTCGATGACAGCGCCCCACTCGGTCGGGTCGAGGCGTTCGACGACCGGAACCTTCAGGAGCGTCTTCTTCGTTTGCTTCGGCTCTTTGCCTTTATAAAACAAGGACAACATTGGTCTTATATCGATTATATTGCCTCAACTGTGTACCTGTTACAAAAACTCTATTGTTTCGAACTGTGTACCTGTTACACAAACTCTATTTTCCCAAACTGTATAATTATCTGTTACACAAATTCTATTGCCCCAACTGTGTACCTGTTACACAAACTCTATTGTTTCGAACTGTGTACCTGTTACACAAACTCTATTGTCCCGAACTGTATATCTGTTACACAAACTCTATTGTCCCGAACTGTGTACCTGTTACACAAACTCTATTGTCCCGAACTGTATATCTGTTACACAAATTATACTGCCCCAACTGTGTACCTGTTACAAAAACTCTATTGTTTCGAACTGTGTACCTGTTACACAAACTCTATTGTCCCGAACTATGTACCTGTTCCACACACTCTATAGTCCCGAACTATGTACCTGTTACATAAACTCTATTGTCCTAAACTGTATACCTGTTACACAAACTCTATTGTCCCGAACTGTGTACCTGTTCCACACACTCTATAGTCCCGAACTATGTACCTGTTACATAAACTCTATTGTCCTAAACTGTATACCTGTTACACAAACTCTGTTGTCCTCAACTGTGTACCTGTTACACAAATTCTATTGTCCTCAATTGTAAACCTGTTACACAAATTCTATTGTCCTCAACTGTGTACCTGTCACAAACTGCAGTCGGAGTTTGTCCTTCTTCGTATCGAAAGTATGTTCCAGCTTAATGGTCATTTGGAAGTCTTGACCACGTCGTAGAATCAAGTTGGACATGTCATATTGATCAGTGTGGTGGGCCTTCGTGTTCGCCCTGATGTTCAGATCAACCGTGACATCTTTAACAGTACTGCTATCTGGAACGTAAGTGATATTGTATTTAGTATACTTATTATACCATTACTACTACTACTACTACTACTACTACTACTACTACTACTACTACTACTACTACTACTACTACTACTACTACTACTACTACTACTACTACTACTACTACTACTACTACTACTACTACTACTACTACTAACGTTTCTATGGTGTTTATACCCTGGACCAGCCAGTTCATACACGAAGTGACGCGGAGAGGGTGATGAGAGACTTGAAAAGGAGGCTGTGAGGGTTACACCCTCGTCCTCTCTACTCAACGTAAGACGGCGATGAGACAGCCGTAGAACGGACATGGTGATGCCTACAGCTACCTCTGCTACCAAGAAGCTTGACCAACGATCTACTTTTGTGGCCTCACTGTATGCATGGCGCAGGAGAGACGGGCACTGCATGGAAGGAGACAATGTATATGTGGCCAACAACGGTCAAATCGTGGAAGACGTCCTGGACGGAAGAGGAGATATTTGGACAGATATAACGTCTTACCTCGCCCATTGTTTGAATGGGTGCGCACGAACAGGGGTCGGTAACTGTTCTCCCGCCAGAGGGAGGTGTCGTGGCGCGGTCGGTGGGATCCAGGGTCAAATCGAGGTCGGTAGCGATCACGTGGGCCGACGGAGTAGCCGGAGTAGGAGCAAGCGGGACGTCCGTAGGCGAGACTCGTAGTGAGAGTCGTGGCTGCGATAGTCGCTGCCGTGCGAACTGTAAGGCGACCGTGTCCCGAGTGACATGGCTGTAGCTGCAAGAACACCTCACTCAGTTACACATTAGTTCCGTGGCTACAATGACACGACGCAGTAGATTCATTGTGCTCAGTAGTTGCAGTTACACCACCAGCGGTAAGTTGGTAACCAACAAAAGTGTTTTGTTAGTTTAACGATATGAGAACACCGACGTGCAACGATATGAGAACAGCAACGTGCAGCGATATGAGAACAGCAACGTGCAGCGATATGAGAACACCAACGTGCAACGATATGAGAACACCAACGTGCAACGATATTAGAACAGCAACGTGCAGCGATATGAGAACAGCAACGTGCAGCGATATGAGAACACCAACGTGCAACGATATGAGAACACCAACGTGCAACGATATGAGAACACCAACGTGCAACGAAATGAGAACAGCAACGTGCAGCGATATGAGAACAGCAACGTGCAACGATATGAGAATACCAACGTGCAACGATATAAGAACAGCAACGTGCAACGAATAGAGAACACCAACGTGCAACGACATGAGAACACCAACGTGCAACGACATGAGAACACCAACGTGCAACGACATGAGAACACCAACGTGCAACGATATGAGAACACCAACGTGCAACGATATGAGAACAGCAACGTGCAACGATATGAGAACACCAACGTGCAACGATATGAGAACACCAACGTGCAACGACATGAAAACACCAACGTGCAACGATATGAGAACACTGGTAACGCAACGGTCGTATGGGTGTTGAGCAAGAAACCTAGTGTCGTGTTGGTAGCAGTGCGGCACTTGTCCTACGGCAAATTATTACATAGTATAATATTTAGAAGTTTTCCGGATTGTATTTTTAAAGCAAAATACGTTGAAATAAATAGTTCCGTGTCGATATCCACGCATGGCATAACGCAGTCACGCCTGTATGAAGACTGTATTGTCATATGTGGCAAGTGAATTATTCAAGGTTTTTTGCTAGATCAAGCGACCGGAATAATTATTATATGTTTATAATAGCAGTGTATTTACATTCCGGGGCAGAAAGGCTGTAATAATTGACGAAGGTATTGTTGTAAATGCCTAGTGAATCAGATCGTACAATTGTAACGAACAAGTGGAGTATCAAAAAAGTTCAAATAAATGCCTCTCCGTATTTCTTATGATCAGCTAGAAATGGCGTGAATTGTTTTTTTTCTGAAGATAGTACGTCGTAAAGATTCGTAGGTCGCGACAGTGGGTGATTTATTAGCGTGAGGTCTACATAAAAGTTCAAAGGGAACCAGTAAATCTAGTCGCGAGACAAGCATGGCTGGTGCCACGTTTGAGTGCACATGTCGGTGTGCTTGTCAGCCGGCACTTTAGTTAAACGACACTCGTGTGCATTCAGAATCTGTACACGTAGACATGCGTGAATGTGTAAATAAGAATAACACATGCTGTCTGTGTCGCATGCGAACGATCCTCGGTTTATAATGACAGGTGTTGAGATTATGCAGCGGTGCATGTCAACACCGTTGGGCAACAGCCTTGCACATAGACCTTGCTTTGGCGTGGGCTCGGGCTGGAACGAAGATAGCCAATTACTGCAATAATTGCTCCAGTAGCTGCTCACGGATCGTCGACTTTTGCTAGGCCACATGTTGTAACATATCGAATGTGACATTATACTCTGTTTTGCTGCTCCCCAAAGACAGTAATCATTTCGGTCTGGGTTTTTTTTACGCCCACAACAGCATTACTGTTTGTGTCTTTTCACCTTTGAAATTTTTTATGCAGTGTGTATGTAATGTAGGGCATAGTCCACCCGTCCGTTACACAATGGTTTGTGTGTCAGAGAGCAACTACCCCATAAATAGTGTCACATCGAGTTACCTGTCATCACGCATCGGACAGCACGATGAGCAGTGCTGTCTCCCTCGTCCACGTCGTATACAATGGTTGTAGTTACACGGGATAAGCAGCACACACACTCTATTAGACTACAACAGTCAACTGGTTGTCATAGAACAGTATCACCGACTCGGTGCGACTAACGTTTACATATTTTACGCCATTTACGATTGATTCACAGTCGAATAGACAAGTAGCACCCCCTTGGCCAACGGTGTTGTGTTCCACGGAGGTTCCAATTAAGACTTGCTTGGTGGGTGACCCATGCCTTCAAAAAGTGCGTTAAATTACAACATTTTAATGAAGCAAAATAGACAGAACAAAATACACCAGAACTAATCATAATAGATGACACTTGCTTTATGAAATCGAAGGTATCCCCAGGTCGGTGACCTGAGACAAAATATGACTCCCATCACCATACCAGTGACCTGAGACAAAATATGACTCCCCAGAATAGTTTGCATCAATGACGAATGCGCTATGGCAGATGTCACCTGAATCATGTCATAAACCTATCGCACGACGTTTCAAATGTATTCAAAATGTAGATGAAATAAATCGCCTCGCATGCCTGTGCACGGAATGTAAGATATTAATGGACGTTCCGGTTGACTGGAGAGTCTGGGTGACCCAGTTGTTTTGGCAGTTGGAATGGCGACCCAATTTTGGGTTAAGAACCGCTGGTGTGGACGTTGTTGAAGTGACCGAGCTCCCGTCCATCACTGTTGAAGAGAGAGATCCGGTATTGAACTCTTTACAATAGAGGGACATGCATCTAAATGGGTCTGTGTGCGAGTGTATGTGCTAATTAACATACGTCCTTGTGTGGACTAGTGAAATGAATGGACCTCTTAGTTACATACGCTGACTCAATCAGTTAGCATTGTGGTGGGTGAGCGCGTCGTAAAAATAGACAAGAGAATTTGTGGGCAAAGAACCGAGTCGATTCACTGGAGACGGTGAATCTAACCATTACTAGATGAGTCAGTCGGAGTAAGATGAGCAGAGACGATGCCAACCAGCGTCAACAAACAACAGGTTTGGCAAGGACATGACGTGTGGACATACAGCCGAAGCGCTGTTGACATACTTTATTTAGACAAGCATTGATTAACTTGAACCATACACACTCTGATATCATTTGTCAACATTGACGAACATCTTGGCGGCAGTGGCCGAATTGTCTTACTCTCACTCGGCCTCAATCATCCGGCTGTTCTCTGCTTTACTAATCATAACATTTCTTCCCATGTGTTCCGATGTCCCAGTGTTGTCTGTCTGGACCAATGATAGCAGTCCTCTGCGACCCCTTCTTTGTGATTACGGTAATGTACTGAGGGTGATACTGCCGCTGTCAACAAGGCAGTTATATGATTCCCCCGACTGTCACACAACCCTGTACCAGATCTGTGTCACCAGACCTGCAGCCACGACGCACCTTGAAAGCATCTTGAAAGACACTAGTTTTTATTGGAGAGGATGAATTTTTTTTTGTGTGAACGTAGACGAAAATTGTGCAACAGCACCGCCCCCCAGTATTTGATGTCACAGTTACCCGGGTGGGGAAACTGCAAAATAGAACAAATTTCGTTCATCTTCCACTGTCAATGTCCGACAGTGCGGAAAACATGTTGAACGTCGTCGAATGATGCTACTTACGGTTCACTGTCCTCCAGTAGTTAATTTCGTTCCGACGCGCCATGTATAAGAGGTGGGCACACGGATGAATGCACACAGGCGCGCACACATAAATAGTCACATAGACAGACAGACAGACAGACAGACAGACAGACAGACAGACAGACAGACAGACAGACAGACAGACATACAGACAGACAGACAGACAGACAGACATACAGACAGACAGACAGACAGACAGACAGCAGACAGACAGACAGACAGACAGACAGACAGACAGACAGACACACACACACACACACACACAGACAGACAGACAGACAGACAGACAGACAGACATACAGACAGACAGACAGACAGACAGCAGACAGACAGACGCACACACGCACGCGTGCGCGCGTATGTATGCACGCATGCATACACGCACGGATGCCTACAGTACAAATATGAAGATTACGAGCACAAACCCTGGCCAGTATTATATCGTCACGGGCCGGCTCGTGTGTTTCCAATACTGGCTATCGATACAGTCACAGGTCACATGGCGTGCCTAGTCTAGATTCATCCAACTGCTCCTCTCCTATTAATGTATTTAGGATTTGACGTTAAGGCACTTTAAAAAAATTGCTGGGATCATAAATAGTTTCCAAGATATGAACGTGTGAAAGCTGGGCCTTCAATGCACAAATATGTGAGGATATATTAAAAGCCTTTGCGACGAAATGCCTACAAAGAATCTTGAGAATATCTATACATAAACAACCAACGTAAAAACAGATTGTGAAAGCCGAGACAGGACTACAAAAACACACCGTAAACATAGATAGTAACGTTACGGGAATATCACTCGTCAAAACAGTAACGCCAAGGATATCACACAGGGCACGGATAACAGTGACGAAAAGGTTGGGGAATGCAGGGATCTCCTCAGACTTAGAGGCAGAGGAACAGACGCCTGATGACAGCAGGTAGTTGCCGAAACAAGACTTCAGACGTTTATTACAGTTTAACTAAAAAAAAATACAAAATGTTTCTTAATAAATCTTGGTCTCACTTCGTGACCACAATACCAAATACAATCGTCTTTAAGCCCATACAAATCCACATACAAGTTACTCCTGTACGACTACAAGATAACAATACCGTAGATTACACGAATGACTACACCGACGACTGTAGATTACACGAATGACTACACCGACGACTGTAGACTAAACGAATGCCTACACCGACGACTGTAGACTAAACGAATGCCTACACCGACGACTGTAGACTAAACGAATGCCTACACCGACGACTGTAGACTAAACGAATGCCTACGCCGACGGCTGTAGACTAAACAATGCCACGCGAATTAGACTAAACGATGCCTACGCCGACGATTTAACTAAACGAATCCTACACCGACGACTGTAACTAACAATGCCTCCCCGACGACTGTAGACTAAACGAATGCACCCCGGTGTAGATTACACGAATGCCTACACCGACGACTGTAGATTACACGAATGACTACACCGACGACTGTAGACTAAACGAATGCCTACACCGACGACTGTAGACTAAACGAATGCCTACACCGACGATTGTAGACTAAACGAATGCCTACGCCGACGATTGTAGACTAAACGAATGCCTACACCGACGACTGTAGACTAAACGAATGCCTAAACCGACGACTGTAGACTAAACGAATGCCTACACCGACGACTGTAGACTAAACGAATGCCTACACCGACGACTGTAGACTAAACGAATGCCTACGCCGACGACTGTAGACTAACACGAATGCCTACACCGACGACTGTAGACTAAACGAATGCCTACACCGACGACTGTAGACTAAACGAATGCCTACACCGACGACTGTAGACTAAACGAATGCCTACACCGACGACTGTAGACTAAACGAATGCCTACACCGACGACTGTAGACTAAACGAATGCCTACACCGACGACTGTAGACTAAACGAATGCCTACACCGACGACTGTAGACTAAACGAATGCCTACACCGACGACTGTAGACTAAACGAATGCCTACACCGACGACTGTAGACTAAACGAATGCCTACACCGACGACTGTAGACTAAACGAATGCCTACGCCGACGACTGTAGACTAAACGAATGCCTACACCGACGACTGTAGACTAAACGAATGCCTACACCGACGACTGTAGACTAAACGAATGCCTACACCGACGACTGTAGACTAAACGAATGCCTACACCGACGACTGTAGACTAAACGAATGCCTACACCGACGACTGTAGACTAAACGAATGCCTACACCGACGACTGTAGACTAAACGAATGCCTACACCGACGACTGTAGACTAAACGAATGCCTACACCGACGACTGTAGACTAAACGAATGCCTAAACCGACGACTGTAGACTAAACGAATGCCTACGCCGACGACTGTAGACTAAACGAATGCCTAAACCGACGACTGTAGACTAAACGAATGCCTACACCGACGACTGTAGACTAAACGAATGCCTACACCGACGACTGTAGACTAAACGAATGCCTACACCGACGACTGTAGACTAAACGAATGCCTACACCGACGACTGTAGACTAAACGAATGCCTACGCCGACGATTGTAGATTACACGAATGACACAAATTAAACGAATGCCAAAGACGACTGTAGACTAAACGAATGCCTACCCGACGACTGTAGACTAAACGAATGCCTAAACCGACGACTGTAGACTAAACGAATGCCTACACCGACGATTGTAGACTAAACGAATGCCTACACCGACGACTGTAGACTAAACGAATGCCTACACCGACGACTGTAGACTAAACGAATGACTACACCGACGACTGTAGACTAAACGAATGCCTACACCGACGATTGTAGTTTAAACACGAATGCCTACACCGAACGACTGTAGACTAAACGAATGCCTACACCGACGACTGTAGACTAAACGAATGCCTAAACCAACGACTGTAGACTAAACGAATGCCTACACCGACGACTGTAGACTAAACGGATGCCTAAACCGACGACTGTAGACTAAACGAATGCCTACACCGACGACTGTAGACTAAACGAATGCCTAAACCGACGACTGTAGACTAAACGAATGCCTACACCGACGACTGTAGACTAAACGAATGCCTACACCGACGACTGTAGACTAAACGAATGCCTACGCCGACGACTGTAGACTAAACGAATGCCTACGCCGACGACTGTAGACTAAACGAATGCCTACACCGACGACTGTAGACTAAACGAATGCCTACACCGACGACTGTAGACTAAACGAATGCCTACACCGACGACTGTAGACTAAACGAATGCCTACACCGACGACTGTAGACTAAACGAATGCCTACACCGACGACTGTAGACTAAACGAATGCCTACGCCGACGATTGTAGATTACACGAATGACTACACCGACGACTGTAGACTAAACGAATGCCTAACCGACGACTGTAGACTAAACGAATGCCTAAACCGACGACTGTAGACTAAACGAATGCCTAAACCGACGACTGTAGACTAAACGAATGCCTACACCGACGACTGTAGACTAAACGAATGCCTACACCGACGACTGTAGACTAAACGAATGCCTACACCGACGACTGTAGACTAAACGAATGCCTACACCGACGACTGTAGACTAAACGAATGCCTACACCGACGACTGTAGACTAAACGAATGACTACACCGACGACTGTAGACTAAACGAATGCCTACGCCGACGATTGTAGATTACACGAATGACTACACCGACGACTGTAGACTAAACGAATGCCTACACCGACGACTGTAGACTAAACGAATGCCTAAACCAACGACTGTAGACTAAACGAATGCCTACACCGACGACTGTAGACTAAACGGATGCCTAAACCGACGACTGTAGACTAAACGAATGCCTACACCGACGACTGTAGACTAAACGAATGCCTAAACCGACGACTGTAGACTAAACGAATGCCTACACCGACGACTGTAGACTAAACGAATGCCTACACCGACGACTGTAGACTAAACGAATGCCTACACCGACGACTGTAGACTAAACGAATGCCTACACCGACGACTGTAGAGTTACACGAATGCCTACACCGACGACTGTAGACTAAACGAATGCCTACACCGACGACTGTAGACTAAACGAATGCCTACACCGACGACTGTAGACTAAACGAATGCCTACGCCGACGACTGTAGACTAAACGAATGCCTACACCGACGACTGTAGTTAAACGAATGCCTACACCGACGACTGTAGACTAAACGAATGCCTACACCGACGACTGTAGACTAAACGAATGCCTACACCGACGACTGTAGACTAAACGAATGCCTACACCGACGACTGTAGACTAAACGAATGCCTACACCGACGACTGTAGACTAAACGAATGCCTACGCCGACGACTGTAGACTAAACGAATGCCTACACCGACGACTGTAGACTAAACGAATGCCTACACCGACGACTGTAGACTAAACGAATGCCTAACCGACGACTGTAGACTAAACGAATGCCTACACCGACGACTGTAGACTAAACGAATGCCTACACCGACGACTGTAGACTAAACGAATGCCTACACCGACGACTGTAGACTAAACGAATGCCTAAACCGACGACTGTAGACTAAACGAATGCCTACACCGACGACTGTAGACTAAACGAATGCCTACCGACGACTGTAGACTAAACGAATGCCTACGCCGACGACTGTAGACTAAACGAATGCCTACGCCGACGACTGTAGACTAAACGAATGTCCTACACCGACGACTGGCCACAATCATGAATAGATGAGGATTGGTCACTTTCCCACGCCACAGAGGGCTCGTTGACTGTAAACACTACATAACGGCATCAATGATGACACTCAGAGGAATCACCCAAGCTTCAAAATGTTCCTCCTTTTATACTAACAATTGGTGGCCGGCGTGGGGGGGGGGGGCAGTAGCTTCCTGCTATGTCATGGGTTTCTAATAAGTATGAATAGGATGTGGGGGCCTGTTTTGTTTAGGGACAGTGTGAATCTTCCGAGAAGTGATACCAGGATATGATGGCCTGTGTGTCATGCCTCCGGGTTCTAGGACCAGGACGTGGAAAAGGATTTGTGGGGGCAGCATGCCCCACACGCAGACCGTTGACTCACCAATTACCCAAACCTCGGATACAATTATACAACAATATCAATATGATGTTAACATGATGTTCAAACTACTACATATGTCCGGTGACCATGTCACACTATATTTGGTTATAGTCAAAAGAGTAATTTAACAGTCGAATGCTGTCGATCCTAGTTTATTCAGCAGTCGGCAAAGTTCTATTAATGACCAAATCGCCCTATTGTGGCTACTACAATGCGATGGTATTGTGATGTCTCATTCAAGTGGGAGTTTTTTCAGCTTATTATCGATAAGGCCATCTATAATTGCACATTGCTTGAGAATGTATGTCGTCGGCAGTGATTTCTTTGAGTTATACAGTAACGAGATAGCACTATCAACAACACGATAAGCCGAGTAAACATGACACAAGTGACTTTGTGACTGCAATATCTATAGTATAAGGCATGCCACACAGTGGTATTTTATGCTTGAGTTGTGTTGACTGATTTAAAATATAATTTGTTGACGGCTCGTGTATCTCAGCAGATCGAGGCGTGTCAGTTGGAATGCAGCACTTGCTGTGTTGTACTATGCCGTGCCCGTTCACCACACAGCAATCTTTCAGAGTAGGTCTTCTCTCAATCGGTGGACTATGTTTAGAAGAATGACATATGACACTATCCTACTACGAAATGTATAGTATTCAGCACTTTTTACCGGTCAGTTATAAGTGCATAGTAGTGCAGCATGTTTTTATTAAGAGAAGCAAAATGTGCTTCGTGTACTATTTATTACTCACATATTCTACACAGTGAATGACGGTGGGGTTAGCACGGGCTGGACCTACCTGGTATTCGACGTGACCGCGTCTACTAGGCTGTGTACACGACTGACGAGTACAATTCAACGTAGGCGCTCCGCGGCAGTGTTGGCGGCCGGGTGGTGTGCTCGCGGTGTCACTTGTCAGGGGCTCAGGCCACCTAGGCACGCATGGCTGAACACGTATGACCTGGTCGGGTCACAAGTGGCTGCACTCGACATGAGTAGCATTCCACTGTTGGGTAGACTGACCTGTTTACGG
The DNA here is from genome assembly GCA_025642075.2 of Ridgeia piscesae. Taxonomy (NCBI): domain Eukaryota; kingdom Metazoa; phylum Annelida; class Polychaeta; order Sabellida; family Siboglinidae; genus Ridgeia; species Ridgeia piscesae. The sequence goes on from JAODUO010000339.1 coordinate 469,385, forward strand.
TTATATTTCATGATGTTAACTGCATGCACGAGTATCTTGCCAGTGGGCTGTTATCCGCAAGTAAACAGGACCTTCGTTATCACAACGTCTTATCAGGTGTTTGTTCAAGGATAACAAGAAGCAACTGTTAGCGTCTACGTACCTGGAAGTGTACGCTATACGTCACCTTTTGCAACTACGATTAATACGGTTTCGCCAGTAGTCTACTAAATAAATCTTCTTAAAAAAGACTTAAATTTAAATTGCACGGGCAGCGCCATTTTTGAAAGGCCTGTCATTGGGCGGTTCCACTCTAACCAATTACTCGCGGTCGCCGAACAGTGAATCCGTAATTTCGGCAGACTGTTTGATAGCATTTGTAAGCCCCAACAGCATACCATCATATGATTCCGCCATTTTACACGGGAAAGTCGTTTTTATTGTGATAATGTTTATATCCACAGAAGATCTAACTGGGACAACATTTACCTTTTCTCCAGAAACGGGTCAATAGGAGCCGTGAAATATTTTAAGAAAACAGGCCTGCCCAGTATACTGCCCAAGGGACTGACGCAATGTTGCGAAACAAGGTAAATTACATAAATTATTGTTAGGTCAATAAATACCACACCACGAAACCATCAGACGGTATATTTCCGGTGGTGTGACCATGATCAGCATTGGTTGGAGCCTACAGTCCACCAACTCAGTAGATCCACACAGTCTAAGGAGCCTACAGTTCACCCACTCAGTAGATCCACACAGTCTAAGGAGCCTACAGTTCACCCACTCAGTAGATCCACACAGTCTAAGGAGCCTACAGTCCACCCACTCAGTAGATCCACACAGTCTAAGGAGCCTACAGTCCACCCACTCAGTAGATCCACACAGTCTAAGGAGCCTACAGTCCACCAACTCAGTAGATCCACACAGTCTAAGGAGCCTACAGTTCACCCACTCAGTAGATCCACACAGTCTAAGGAGCCTACAGTCCACCCACTCAGTAGATCCACACAGTCTAAGGAGCCTACAGTCCACCCACTCAGTAGATCCACACAGTCTAAGGAGCCTACATCCTGGTACAATAAACCAAATGCATAAAAAATGAGTATGTACAGAGCAAACAAATTGTAAACGGATTAAAGCGGATGTATTTATTTAAGCATAAATCAACAATATTTACTAAATGTCCACACCAAGCCAAATGGTATCTAATACATCATGATTACACCACAAACAAGACACACACCATGTAGGTAAACATATTATAAGCATTCCTTAATGCTGTACACATATACAGAAAACGTTTGTACAGACAATTGTTATCATGTTCATATGTCCAAATAGATATCATCTATATAGAAAATATAAATAAGCATAAATCCGTATGCATAGCATATTGTGGAAACACACATAATCTCATATATGAACAATGTCTGTTGGTCTCTCAGTCTCTTTCCTCTGTCTCTTCTCCCCCCCCCTGTCTGTCTGTCTGTCTGTCTGCCTGCCTCCTGCCTGCCTGCCTGCCTGCCTGCCTGCCTGCCTGCCTGCCTGCCTGCCTGCCTGCCTGCCTGCCTGCCTGCCTGCCTGCCTGCCTGCCTGCCTGCCTGCCTGCCTGCCTGCCTGCCTGCCTGCCTGCCTGCCTTCTCTCACAAACAAACACATTGAATCTTTGTATAAAATCTTTTTTTAATTGGGCCAAGAGACCCTGAAATCCATTATTGTGACTTTTGGTGAATCAGATTTACAGATAATTAAGAAATAGAATGGAAGTTAAATAACACAAGATTAGTGGAGATTATATGTCAGTGAAGATAGACCTGGAATCAAATATATGAGTAGACTGCTTCTTGAATTTCTTTTGAATTTTACTCTTACCCTGCTGTTTAAGCCCATTTCCAATGGTTGCAGATACTTGGCAGGAGGGCTGACGAGCTACAATTTTGCTTGTAGAAAATTATGAGAAAAATAATGTGAATTAAAAAAAAAATTGTCGATCAATACTGATTTCTTGTGTATGTTGGCAGTGCAACATGCATTATCAATAAACAAATTGAGAAAATGTTACTAACAGAAAGGGACATTTAGAACGATCCAATCAAATATAAATTTATTGTGCATAGTAGCAATGCCCTAAGACATGTCTAGGTCAATTTAGAAAAATGGGCCAGGATTAACCTTTAGACAATACGGTGAGTTAGCGATTATGAGTGAAATGTGTTTTGGAGAATCAAAATTACTGCCTAGTCTCTTCACCATAATCACCTAATTTGCATTTCCTCTGGTTATCCATACGAGATGACCAGTAACACAGCCAAATTGTATGAATGGAGCAACAGACTTGGTTATTAGTGGCTTTTAGTCAAGACGGAGTTATCTACTTCAAGTCCACTCAGCCAGCCAAATAACAAATCTTTTGCACAGAGATAGTGCCCTAAGATAGGTCTATGCCAAATTATAAAATAGATCTTCAACAATTTGTGAGATAAGGGAGCTAACAGCACCCAGCAGGCCAGCACATGCAGAGTGATGTCATAAGTCCATTGACACAAAGCACAAAAACCACTATTTCTGGAATGCTAATTAGAAATCGTTTGAACAATTGAACAATATATGATATTGTTCAGGCAATAACAGGTTTTTTCAGCCTTACTTGAATCTCATCACTTAACTTATGTTGCGTATAATAATCTATGAGTGCCCGAACTGAAAGTGCTTGGTATGCATCAGAAAACAAGTAATACTTGTTTTTGTGTGGTCCATTGTTGTTAGTTTCTGTTCTTTTGATCAAGAACGATTTTGTTGTTCCTTCAAACCTGAAAACAAGAAAGACATTAATTTTCATGTTGATTTCAAACTACCAGGGAATGCTTTTAGTTTTGATAAAAACCTGATAGGCTAAATTTACATTGACCTGCATTAACAACAAAGAAGATGAGCTTTAACTGTACTGATGTAACATTCTACATTCATAATGGGAAGAACCAATGACCCGTGTTCAACCCAAAACAAAAAATAAGTTATGATCCCAAAAAAAAGGGCCGGGGGGCCCAAAACAAACACATGATGTGATCAACTGAGGGAGACCCAAAACAAACACATGATGTGATCAACTGAGGGAGACCCAAAACAAACACAGGATGTGATCAACTGAGGGAGACCCAAAACAAACCTGGTTGACCCAACTGGGGAAACCCAAAAAAAACCCATAAAGGTCTAAAAAGGAGACCCAAAACAAACACATGATGTGATCTACTGAGGGAGACCCAAAACAAACACAGGATGTGATCTACTGAGGGAGACCCAAAACAAACCACAATATGATCTACTGAGGGAGACCCAAAACAAACACATGATGTGATCTACTGAGGGGACCCAAAAACAAACACAGGATGTGATCTACTGAGGGGCCCCAAACCCGGGATGTGATCTACTGGGGGCCAAAAACAAACCATAAGTCACGGGGGAGCCCCAAAAAAAACCAGGTTGATCTACGGGGGAGACCCAAAACAAAAAAGGATTGATCTACTGGGGGAACCCAAAACAAACAAAAGGTTGATCTACTGGGGAACCCAAAACAAACAAAAGGTTGATCAACTAAAGGGAGACCCAAAACAAACACAGGATGTGATCAACTGAGGGAGACCCAAAACAAACACAGGATGTGATCTACTGAGGGAGACCCAAAACAAACACAGGATGTGATCTACTGAGGGAGACCCAAAACAAACACATATTGATCTACTGAGGGAGACCCAAAACAAACAAAAGGTTGATCTACTGAGGGAGACCCAAAACAAACACAGGATGTGATCTACTGAGGGAGACCCAAAACAAACACATATTGATCTACTGAGGGAGACCCAAAACAAACAAAAGGTTGATCTACTGAGGGAGACCCAAAACAAAACATGATGTGATCTACTGAAGGAATTTTTGAGGGAGACCCAAAACAAACAAAAGGTTGATCTACTGAGGGAGACCCAAAACAAACACAGGATGTGATCTACTGAGGGAGACCCAAAACAAACACATATATGATCTACTGAGGGAGACCCAAAACAAACACAGGATGTGATCTACTGAGGGGACCCAAAACAAACACAGGATGTGATCTACTGAGGGAGACCCAAAACAAACACAGGATGTGATCTACTGAGGGAGACCCAAAACAAACACAGGATGTGATCTACTGAGGGAGACCCAAAACAAACACATAGTATGATCTACTGAGGGAGACCCAAAACAAACACAGGATGTGATCTACTGAGGGAGACCCAAAACAAACACAGGATGTGATCAACTGAGGGAGACCCAAAACAAACACATGATGTGATCTACTGAGGGAGACCCAAAACAAACACATGATGTGATCTACTGAAGATCTTCTGAATCACTCACGTCACAGTAATCAGTATGTTGTCATTGGCTGGGTGCTGGGTCAGGACATAATAGCCATCTTTTCTCATGAATGGCCGCAACAACTTCTGAATCTACAAATGAAGCGCATTTGTTCAATGTCTGTTTCCAGACTAGAGCGAAACATCTTTCGGGGTGAGGCAAAATGAAGGTGTAAGACGTTAAATAAGAAACATTGCAAATTACATGTTGCACTCCATTCGAGATAACGACAACAATAGGCATTTATTTCAGACATCAAGGTATATAGCAGTAATATGTTAAATTGATACAAAATTAAATTAAACATGTGCATATTTATACCGTATGGCATCTAGACATCTTGCAAGACGATGGCATTGGACTAAGAGTCTCACTGAGTATTTATATTGTGGCTACTCAATAATGAATTAAGCACAACTAAAAAACTAATATTTTATCCTCTGAAAGAAAACAGGAACGCATTACTACAATACCAGGACTTTACATAGTTTTCTTTTATAATTTGTTTTAGCTTTTATATTGGCTTCATTACACAAAGTATTAGTTATCATATGGATGAGATATTTAAATGACTTGGTCACATTTTATAAAAATGATTCTAAAATGAAGTTTTGTAATGTTTAGAATTTCCCAGATCAACAACTGTAAAATTATACTGTATTTTGCAAAATATCTTCAGTCTGTAGCTTTCGGTTTATTGATACAAATGTGAACAAACTGAAAAGAATTGTTTAATGACGTCATTCTGACTGTCACTCACATTGTCTATTGGCTTTATATCCGTAAATGCATCAGTTCTACTAGTTTTGAATTATCTGTTGACAGAAATGCACTGGGCGTTGAGAAAAGAGATTATAGAGTACAAACTTATGTCAAACTCATGAAATGACTGGACAATACTTGGACAGCTATGTTGGCTGTGTGCAAAGTCAGCCTGTGTCATTTAATGCCCTGTCACTGACTGGGAGGGTCACATATGAGGTCAAAGGAAACTCACTGATTTCTTTTTCGCACCATTGGCACCTAGGTCATGCCAGCCAGGAAGGCATTTCCACTCTGGTGAGAGGGACAGATAGTTCCCCTGAGGTGACGTTGACTCTCTCTCTTGTGACACTCTATGTTTCTCAGGTTGAGCAGGCGGACATGGTGCGGCAGGGCGGTTTGTTACACCATGACCCGCTCGCTGGCTACTCCCATTCCTTGCCACTGGGGACAGATGTGACATGTCAGTGTTCATAGACATGACCACGTTCACAGTTGAGATACAGCAGTGTTCATAAACAATACACAACTGTGTTCACAGATGAGACATGTCAGTGTTCACAGATATTACATGACTGTGTTCACAGATGAGACATGTCAGTGTTCACAGATATTACATGACTGTGTTCACAGATGAGACATGTCAGTGTTCTCAGATATTACATGACTGTGTTCACAGATGAGACATGTCAGTGTTCTCAGATATTACATGACTGTGTTCACAGATGAGACATGTCAGTGTTCACAGATATTACATGACTGTGTTCACAGTTGATACATGTCAGTGTTCACAGATATTACATGACTGTGTTCACAGATGAGACATGTCAGTGTTCTCAGATATTACATGACTGTGTTCACAGATGAGACATGTCAGTGTTCACAGATATTACATGACTGTGTTCACAGATGAGACATGTCAGTGTTCACAGATATTACATGACTGTGTTCACAGATGAGACATGTCAGTGTTCTCAGATATTACATGACTGTGTTCACAGATGAGACATGTCAGTGTTCTCAGATATTACATGACTGTGTTCACAGATGAGACATGTCAGTGTTCACAGATATTACATGACTGTGTTCACAGATGAGACATGTCAGTGTTCACAGATATTACATGACTGTGTTCACAGATGAGACATGTCAGTGTTCTCAGATATTACATGACTGTGTTCACAGATGAGACATGTCAGTGTTCACAGATATTACATGACCGCGTTCACAGTTGAGATACGGCAGTGTTCACAGACAATACACGACTGTGTTCACAGATGAGACATGTCAGTGTTCACAGATATTACATGACTGTGTTCACAGTTGATACATGTCAGTGTAAATAGAGGTGACAGGACTGTGTTTACAGATTTTACATGTTAGTGTTCACATAGATAATACAATAATGACATACTGTGTTCACAGACAAGGAACATCAGTAATCACTGCATAGACGTGGCATATCAGTGTTCACATACACAGCACAACAGCATTCACAGACATGGCACACCAATCTTCACAGACAAGGCACATCATTAAATCACAGACATAGCACATCAGTGTTTACAGACAAGGCATATCACTAGATCACAGACATGGCACATCAATGTTCACAGACAAGTGACATCAGCATTCACAGATATAGCATGTTAGTATTCATATATACTTGTTTCTTTTAAAACAAACCTCATACTTTATAAGGAATAAGATGTGTACACAGGACACATCACAGTACTGATTTTGTAATTGCTTTGCATATACAATTCATATCATGATCATCATTGGTTTATATTTATAGTATAACATTTTCAGCATTATATAATTCTAATCACCTGTTGCAACTTGCCAATGATTGAAGATAAAAGTTATGGATTTTTACACTTTCCAAATATATCTTTTTAAATTACTAGTCCTTACATGTCACCATAAAACATTCTGAAACATCAATTGTAGCTATGTTATGTCTGGTGTAGACACAGTCACACCTGCTCTGGCAATTGTGATATTCCGTTGGTGAAGTAAGGTAGAACTGCCTTTAAACACACGCTGCATGTTTCCTGATAAACAGTTTTCTTGCTTCAAAGTATCAGACATTTGTAGCACCAGCTAGTAGCTACTCAAATGTGGCTAAGCAATCTCAACCAACTTGTTGCACAGGTCTGCCTGAGAGGACGTACCTCTTGGTTCACTCTCACATTCATCGTAGATAGATTCATAGATGTTCTCATGAGACACGTCATCAAGTTGTAGGCTTACATATGCACCTTCACCGTGCATCTCCCTGCCATGGCTCATCTCCCTGTCATGGTCCATTGATTGCTGGTCCAGCTGTTCAAGCAAGGGGATGGTGCTGTTGGAACAGAAAGGTCAATACTTGGTGTCAACGTTGTTTGTTATTTTACAGGCTAGTCATATAAACAATGTGGTGTCAAAAATAAAATATAATACTTTTACACTTCATGGTTAGATTAAGCATTAAATCTTTATCTACAGCTGTTGCTGTCTCTCTGACAAGATCATTACCTTCATCTATTGCATTCTCTCCGACTAGATCATTACCTTCAACTGTTGCCATCTCTCTGACTAGATCATTACCTTTATCTGTTGCAGATTTGCTATCTCTCTAATTTGATCATTACTATCATCTTTGCCATCCTCTGACTGAAACCCTTACCTTCATCCCGTTGCCATATCTAAAAGACTGATCTTACCTTCATCTGTTTCCATCTCTCTAAAATAGATCATTACCTTCATCTGTTGCCATTCTCTGACTAGAAAACCCTTTATCTGTTGCCCTTCTCTGACTAGATCATTACCTTCATCTGTTGCCATCTCTTTGCTGTCCTTTCCCTTTTCTGTTCCATCTCTCTGACTGATCATTACCTTCATCTTTCCCCTCTTTTTCTGAAAGAAACATTACCTTCATCTGTTTTTCCCTCCCGCTAGATTTTACCTTTTTTCCATCTCTCTGACTAGTCCCTTACCTTCATCTGTTGCCAAATTTTGACTAGATCATTACCTTATCTTTCCCCTCTCTCTGATAGATCATTACCTTCATCTTTTCCAAACCAATAGATCATTACCTTCATCTGTTGCCATCTCTCTGACAAAATCAATTTATCTGTTGCCATCTCTCTGACAAAATCATTACCTTCATCTGTTGCCATCTCTCGAATAATTTTATTAACCTTTATTTGTTATATTTTACTTGAAACTTTACCTTCATCTGTTTCCTTTTC
>JAODUO010000340.1:0-185000 GCA_025642075.2 Ridgeia piscesae
TGCTGATGCATCAACTTCAATTATCACTCAAAACACACCTCAGATCACTAATTACCCACATTGCACATTACATAATCATCAGTGGGAGTGTCAAACAACAGCATTGATTAGATGTCATCCTAGCCATCATGGGAGTGTCAAACACCAGCATTGTTTAATGTCATCAAAGCCATCAGTGGGAGTGTCAAACACCAGCATTGATTAGATGTCATCCTAGCCATCAGTGGGAGTGTCAAACACCAGCATTGATTAGATGTCATCCTAGCCATCAGTGGGAGTGTCAAACAACAGCATTGATCAAATGAAATAATCTCAATGTGACCCCTCGAGTAAAATGTATGACAGAATCATGCCCACTAAACTAACCTTGCTGTTAGAATACTATCACAGTCTACTGACAGTGGCAGGCTGGTAGCCACAGCTTTATGCTGAGACCCGTCCACCTGTCATTTTGACTGGTACAACCCGGTGTAAACTGGTAGAAATATCAGTGGACAGGTCAAAAGTGTAGCACAAGTCTTTAAAAACAGACATGCCTTGAAAATGGGTGTAAATGGGTGTCACACACACACATGTGGTTGTAGTTTATTTCAATTCACGAAATGAAACACATCTCAACGGCTGGTTGTAAGCGTGCCCACCAACAGAATGTGTCTGACAAATTGTTTATCCGGCAATAAAGCCCTGGATGGGAAGGACGTGTGCTAAGGACGTATGTGCTAAGGACGTGTGTGCTAAGGACGCGAGTGCTAAGGACGCGTGTGCTAAGGACGTGTGTGCTAAGGACGTGAGTGCTAAGGACGTGTGTACTAACGATGTGTGTGCTAACGACGTGTGTGCTAAGGACGTGTGTGCTAAGGACGTGTGTGCTAAGGACCTGTGTGCTAAGGACGCGAATGCTAAGGACGTGTGTGCTAACGACGTGTGTGCTAAGGACGTATGTGCTAAGGACGCGAGTGCTAAGGACATGTGTGCTAAGGACGTGTGTGCTAAGGACGTGAGTGCTAAGGACGTGTGTACTAACGACGTGTGTGCTAAGGACGTGTGTGCTAAGGACGTGTGTGCTAAGGACGTGTGTACTAACGACGTGTGTGCTAACGACGTGTGTGCTAAGGACGTGTGTGCTAAGGACCTGTGTGCTAAGGACGTGTGTGCTAAGGACGTGTGTGGTAAGGACGTGTGTGCTAAGGACGTTTATGCTAAACCTAACCAAACAACTCTACACCAACTGCTGATGCATCAACTTCAATTATCACTCAAAACACACCTCAGATCACTAATTACCCACATTGCACCCTACACCCAGCTGCACTCACAAAACTGCCTCCGTGGACATGAACTCACATTTTCTTGCGACTGCTCTGTGGCGCCATCTCGAGGCTGAGCACAGTGAAGATGCGTGCGACGGACCGTACGAAGCGGCGGGCTACTAACTTTGCCTCGGCTCGGTGGGCTGACAGTCCTTCCCGCTGCATTTCTCGGATCAACGTCGTCAATAGGGTATCCAGCATCTGAAGCACACAGTTGCCATGGTTACTATTAAACCATTTAATCCAGGATACAATTCTAGTCATAGTTACCCTTTTTATCCGGAATACGATTCTAATTGTAGTTTGCACTTGGCATGGCTTCCCCGCACTCTGACCTTTTGCAATCCCATAGGCTGGTTAACACCGAATGACGTCAGTATATCGACAATGCTCACTGACCTCTAGGCTACACTTGACCAGCATGCAGTGTGTGAACTTGTCCAGTTGTGACGTCCCAGTCTGAGTGTCCAAATAAACGTGGTCACCCAACACATCAGGCTGACCGCTACAACACAAAAGTAATTATGACCTGTGGGGTGAGGCAGCAGCTTAAACCCACTGATAACACTAATGTCTTGGACATTATGAACCTATGAACACGTGTCATATGGTGGTCACTGCAGCAAACGACAGCAGCAGACAATATTACCAACCCGACTATTGGCTACAAATGATTTTAAATAATGGTTTCGGCTACAAAATCACTGAAGGATACTGATCTATACTTCTCAGTGTGTCTACAAAACAAACAAACAAACAAACAAACAAACAAACAAACAAACAAACAAACAAACAAACAAACAAAACAAACAAACAAACAATATACACCTCAAACAGTTACCTCCAGCATCTACAGATAAACTACCCTGTATACAGTCAATACAAGCCCAGTCATTGAGGAAACTCTACAGATAAAAGCACTCTACGATCATCCATCATCAAATACATAAAATACAATACTTTTTTGCCAACACTTACGTTGTTGGCTTGTCCTTAACCCCGCTGTTGAGCATGGCCTTGATTGCAGGCCAGTCATTGAGGACACGCTCCAGCGCACGTCGACTGAATCGTGGCGGCTCCAGGTTGTGATCAGGCATCTCAGCCTCTGTGACACAAAACACAACTGTTACACAATCACATTCACTGTTAGGGGCTTCCACTCAACCATAATCCAACAAAATTGGAAAGGCCAACAAATTGCAGTTAACAAAGCCCCTTACAACATTCTTTTCCAATGTAGAAGTGGCAATACTATATGTTACAATGCGGTGAGAGAGAGAGAGAGAGAGAGAGAGAGAGAGAGAGAGAGAGAGAGAGAGAGAGAGAGAGAGAGAGAGAGAGAGAGAGAGAGAAGAGAGAGAGAGAGAGAGAGAGAGAGAGAGAGAGAGAGAGAGAGAGAGAGAGAGAGAAGAGCGAGAGAGAGAGAGAGAGAGAGAGAGAGAGAGAGAGAGAGAAGAGAAAAAGGGGGGGAAGCGGAAAGAAGCGAGAACGAACGAAGCGGGAAACGAAGAAGAAAAGAGAGCGAGAGAAGCGAGCGAGAGAGCGAGAGAGAGAGAGAGCGAGCGAGCGAGAGCGAAGAGAGAGAGAGAGAGGGGGGCAGGCTGAGTGACACATTCACCTTGTATTTGGTGTAAAATCTGGCTCTCAACAGACGGAAATGTCCGGATGGCCGGAGTTATTTGTCCAACTACCAAAGCCACCTACCGAGATCGGAGACGGGTGCCTTGCGACTGCTCCGCATCCTGGTTGGTCGATACTGTCGCTGTTCTACCAACTGTCGCCCCACGGTCTGCACCAGGAACAACAGAATGTTCTCCCCCCTGGAACAACACAGTCAATCAGTAATTTGTTTATACGCATTGAAATTTGTGTTAGGCTCAAACAAACTCATACGATTTATATATATATATATATATATATATATATATATATATATATGTTTATATAAATTGATGGGTTCAAACTCATATTCTGCTGTATTTGTGTAAAACTATATTGAATTTATAGTTACAGTACCTGAAGAAACGTCTGTGCAAAAACGTGAAAAAAAAGATCTACAACAGTTTCAGAAATGTGAGAGCTAACGGTGGACGGCATATGCGAAGTGACACCATAGGTCCGTTGGACCTTTGGACCACAGGACTAAAAAAATTGCTGTGTCGATTCTGATGGTGGCTGGGACAGGCTGTGAGCCTCACCTTGAATTGGTCAGCTTGACAAGGTCAGTCTCAGTGAGGAGCCGATTGAGCAGTTCAAACCTGACGACCTGGTTGCCAGCGATGAGGGAACGACATTTGCATTTCTCCCAACAGTCGCAGTACGCCGTCGGGTGTGTCTTCTTCAGTCTGTAAGCAACGGTCATTTTGTGAATCAATTTATATACTTAATTAGTTTACTATTTTTTATTATACAATTACATTTTAGTATCCTGTAACTATTTATGCAGTTGTCATATTTTAGAGAGCTAAGTTACATATCTCTATTCCTTAGTAAATTGTCTTTTTTATTTTAATCTTAAATCGTATTTACCAGGATATACTTTTAAATATTCTCACGAGTTCAGTATGTTTCAAAACGTGTGTACGTGCCTATGAGTGGGTTGGTCCCACATATATGGTGCTATATAAATACTAGTTGTAATAATAACAACACACGCATAGGTTTCACAAGACTTAACAAGACTGCCACACAGAACTCACTCTAGATGGCGGGGGATAGGGAAGGACTTGGCTTATCAAGAGTACAACCTCTAGCTATCTATGTGTATCCTGTCCTTCTGAAGAACGTGTCAACTGTGGTTGCTAGCAGTCAAGCAGTCAGTAGGTCATGTTTGACACTTGACCCCTGACACAATGACATACAAACAATGATGGACAATGACAACAATAAACAACAACAGACATGATACTGGACTAACAACAATGATAGACAGTCACAGCGACATGGATAATGACATGTGACAATGATAGACAAATGACAATAAGCAGTGACACATGACTCAGGACAAACGGCAACTATAGAAAACAGCAACATTGATAGTGACACATGACAATGACGGACAAGAAAAATGGAAAATAATGATGGACATGACACACATCAATGACACAACTAACTAATGATATATGACGGATGGTGACACATGACATGATACACAAAAAGTGAAGTACGACACAAAACAATGTCTAAATTAAGACAAGGTCTACGACAAAGTGCGAGAGAACAGCTTACTTGCACTCGTGCCCCTTGTGACAGACTCGAGCACACTCAGTGCAGCAGCAGAGGGAGCCCATGAGGCCACACGTCCGACACTCAAAGATGTCCTGGAACAATAATGTCATGTTGTCAGTTGCTAGCTCATATAAAAAACATATGGGCTTGCAAAATAAATCAGGAAGTATGCTGACTGTAGCTAATTTGCTTCACGGAAATATTAGAACTATAATGAAAATTGAAGAACAAACATTTTGTTAACCTGAGGAATGTGATTTTGAGATATTTATGCATTTTCTAAATGATTCAGCATATGTGTAGTGTAATCATTCATATGACTGAATGGTTAGGATTTATCTCTATCAAGAAATGTTCTATGACCATAGTAAACTTAACCAAATGTCTGATCATTATGCCATTTTATACCGAAACTTAACAATGTTTCATTCATGTGTAGCTCACCTTCATCATACAGATGACACTGAATCATTTCTAAATCATCTCGAATGGATTTGATGCAACCTATTTGACTGGTTTATAACCAGACTTGACACAGTAATACCAGTACCGCAATGACACAAAATAAAACATCTGGAGACTGACACCATTCAGCGAGACTACCTTGACCTTGACGACCTCACCTGGTTGATATGTTCGGCGCCAGTCCAGGTGAAGCTACAAGTGTCATTGCAGCAGACGACGTGGAGGGGTGAGTTGCCGAGACTAGAGTTAGGTGGGTAGAGCATGCTCATGAAGACAGTGCGACTCATCTCCTGGCTCACACCGCTACCTGCCCCGCTACCTGTGCCACTACTTGTCCCGCTACTTGACCCGCTACTCGCCAGTCTCTTTGCCGTATCCATCAGAGTGACGGCCGCTGCGTAGGCCTGGCAGCAGATCGCCTGCATGAAGGGCGTGCACCCCTTCGCATTCCTGTGGAGGGGACAAGCAGTAATGATGTTTTGTTTTATAGGTATCAAAAAAGGTAAAGGTAAGTTCTTATAGCGCAGTATTTAGTCCTCACGATTGCTCAAAACACGTTTCACTTTACTCCCTGACAGACCTGCTCAATCGACCACAATCTGTGATATAACACTGTTGCCAAGTTTGCAACATTTTAAGAAAAGATTAAAGTCGACGTTCTTCGTATTTATGAACAGTTAATCAAAAAAAAAACATTACTGTTGCTTTGTATCAATCTTGTAACTTTTATTATAACTACTACGAATTTTAGCATAGCGCCTTATAAGTCATATGACTTCTGCTATGTCCCTTTAACAACAGCAGTGATTCACCAATCATGAAATTGTATTATATTTTATTTTATTTACCATTATGTATTGTATTATTTCCCATACTATGTTGTATATTCCTATGTTGTTGTTGTTGTTGTTGTTGTTGTTGTTAAATAAACTTTCATTCATCTCAATTTCTCTGGGAATGGGTCAGCACGCGGCAATTAATTCGCGATGAATGCTCATATACAAATATTCATCATTGTCTATAGCCAGATATTCATTTGTACAGCTGAGTGAACTGGAGCAATGTAGAGCGAAAAAACATGCCCAAGGTCTTACATGATAGCACAGGATTTGAAGCCAGCTTATGACATTTATTCCACTGTTAGAGCCAGCGTGTTGGCAATGACTGCCCACGTGTGTTAACCCTAACCCACTGTCCATAGTGGTTGTGTAGCATGGTTTCTAGGCTTGTGGTATCAAACGCACAGAGGGGAATTTTGGGGCCTCTACGAACATCCTGAACAAATATAGGTTTTCCATGATGGGTTCATTTCTGATATAATAATAATAATAGTAATACTTTGCGTATCTACACCCTTGTAAAGGATAGCTTACAGGAAACAAAATCATAATCACACCTGGGACAGGTAAGAGTTGTCAGTGTCTGTGACAGTGTTGTTTGGTTTAGGTGAACAAGGAGGAAATGGGAAATACAACTCGGGGACTATTAGGACAATTTGGCCTAGTAAATAAAACATGAAAACAGACATACAGGCCACTAGATGTCGCCACTGACCTAGCACTGAGAAGATCCAGCAGGTGGGGCTGCAGCAGAGGCGACTCGCACAAGAGCTTGAGAATTTGCAGTGCAGCGTGTTGTCGTTCCTTATCGTCCATCTTGACTGGCGGCATCATGTACGCATTCACTGGCTCCCCCTGGTGGACAGAACTGCTGGCCGTGGTCGAAGCTCCGGCAGAGTTTTGGCGCGACAGACTCGGGCATTCCAACTCTGCACAGATCACAGAGACATCTGGTGTTACAATACTCATTTGAAGCTCATACTTCAGACAGGTAAGGCTAGAAAACTTTATTTTAAATAAAGAGAAAATATGCAACATTAAATAAATACAAAGCCACACTGTCGAAAAACACATAACAGTAATGTAGATAAAGATGTAACTTCCTATTTCCATTACGTTCTTTATAAAAACTTACATTTCGCATTGTTTCTAATTCTTCTCATTTATCGTATGACTTATAGTTTAATAAAAATTACTGTTATCAGATTGGAATATGATTTGTCAAAGAAGACTGAAGAACAAGCCACCAAACATGACAAAGCTTGTTGGACAGTGGCAATAATCAGGACATAGAAACAGAAAACTAAGCAACTATAACAAGGCACAACGGAAAATTAAAATCCAAGATTCAGAAAGAACAGAAAACAGTTGCATGGTGTCAACAACTCTCTGTTCTGTACACCCGACAACACAGGAAGTAAGTGAAATAAGAACCGGTCCCTACCCGGCCGGCAGCTGTCAACAGTCGGTGGATCCGGTGGCCAGCTCAGTGTGGGGATCGCCACGCCGCTTCCCGCTGCCACATCCTCTCGTTCCGAGCTGCCGCCAGCGGTCGTGTCGCGCATGTCGACCCCGCTGATGGTACGCGATGCCGTTGTCGCTCGACGCATCATCTCACGTAGGCTGACACTACGCGACGAGACACGCTCGCTCGAGCTGCTGCACTGTGATTGGATGAAGGCGAGGACGTCAACCGCACTGCTGACGGCGTTGATGGCGTCCAGCGTTGAGCTGAAGCCAAGGCCACTGCTCGCAGGCGTGGTGGTCGTCGGGTCTGAACACACACACACGCACACGGGTATATGTAGCACTTAGCCCACAATACACATGCAAAATAAACCACACAGAAATTAACATTACTGAAGTCCATTATTTCCTTTTTAGTTCCATGCAGTGAAATGGATTCAATTTCGAATTAATGACATGCCAAGGTGAGGCCTTCGCCCAACCACAGGACACGGCGGCTGCACAAAGATGATGATGAAATGCCATTCAATGAATTTCAGATATCCTGTCATTGCATGGTTGTTAATGTGTTTACAGTGAACATTAGTTTCATGTTTCAACATTATTTCTTCCTCACTTTGTGTTGGAACCACGGATGCTCTGTGGTATATTACACAACCGGTCTGATGAAAGGCACATTCTTCACTTCATCCAACCTCTCAGCTACGTCTACAATCCAGGCCCGTCTTATTTCACCAAGTAACTGAATCCCCTCAAAAACATGGTTCCCTTCAAATGCATATTTTGCATCGTTGCTTATAGATTGAATTCTTATTAATATGTTTGTTTTTACAAACCCATTTGGTAGACTGAATAGCTATGATCTCACCAGCGACTGTGTCTTTGTTGGAGGTTGGAGCACACATCATGACACACGTGTGAATGAAGTTGCGATTGCCGTCACAGTACTCCTGCAATATCTCCGCCAACTTGCGCTCCTTTGCTGTGCCACCTTCAGAAAAAACCAGTGTATTATTCGATATTATATACTATTACTTACCTGACCCTTTCCTATAAGTATTTACATTCACTGCTTACTGCTTTAAGAAAACCTGTCCAGCTTCGATCCTCTAGTTCTGATTTACTTTTTGTCCCTAAAGTCAATACTAATATTGGTACTAGGGCTTCTGCTGAGGGTGCACCTACTCTTTGGAATATGCTTCCGTCTAGTGTTAAACCCAGAACACGATTTAGCCACCATCATACATAACATGAAAAGATCATTGTTCTACTGAAACCGAACATACACTGAACATAGATTTTTCTGTCAGACAAACAAATGACTGTTATGTCATTGTAATAATGTATGTTACGTAATGTATGTCATAATATAAGTCATGAATAATGGTTATAAACCCAAAAACACAACACTGAGTGACATCAACTCATACCTGCATTTATCTTGAGAATGCTAAAAAAAATCCATTTTTTAAATGCAGAAGTCACAAACATCCATGAAGTATATACAGAAACTAATGCTCAGTCATGCATGACACATTACAGGTTGGTTACTCACATTCTTCCTTGTCTATTGACGTGAGGACGGCTCTGACGTGTTCTATGTCACAGCGCTGTATGTGGGGGGTCAGAGCCTGACGCTGAGGACATGACACAGACACTTAGTGACATCACAACACAGTCACTTATTAAGTAATATCACAACAGTCACTTATTCAGTGACATCACAACAGTCACTTATTCAGTGACATCACAACAGTCACTCAGTGAGATCACAACAGTCACTTATTACATGATATCACAACAGTCACTTACTCAGTGACATCACAATGCAGTCACTTCCTCAGTGACATCATAACACAATAAAGTTCTAAGTGACATCACAGTCATTGCTGTACACAACACACCAACTGTAAAACAAAATGTTACTTAAATTAATTTATTATTTGACTACCCTTACTTAATTGTCCTTAGAATTATATTATATAATGATTTACATTCTATTTACGATGTGTGCATATTTATGATATATTTAAAATTTCATATCCACTAGATTTTGCACAGCACAGAACAATGGAATTCTGTTTAATTTAATTGAGCAATGGAAATTATGTTTAAACAATTACTAGTATTTACTAGATCCAAGATGCAGGTCTTACCTCAAGAGCAAGGGCGATGACACACAACTTGTTCTTGCAGTTGGGGGCGACATTGGCCAGTGACTGGACACACAGCCCTATGCTCTGGACAGAGGGCAGGTTGAGCCAGCAGGGGTCACGAACCCCGGACATACAATCCTTGGCGAGTGGGTAGACAGCCTTGTTGCCGTCTTGTAGGATGACAGGTGTACGCTGGGAAGACAAACCCACGAGCATCATAAGTGTAACATGAGGACAGGCTCAAGACTGAATGAACAGTAACATCATCAAGAGGGTGCCATTTTGTTTTACATTTTATAGCGATTTTAAGGACAGTGTTTCCATGTAACTAATACAGATTTTGTGAACAATTTCAAGGGAAAAGTAGTGCTCCGTCAGAAATTGGCATATGTAAAATATGTACTAATTACCTGGAAAATACTATAATAACAAATAGAGTGTTTACCTA
Organism: Ridgeia piscesae; assembly: GCA_025642075.2. NCBI lineage: Eukaryota > Metazoa > Annelida > Polychaeta > Sabellida > Siboglinidae > Ridgeia > Ridgeia piscesae. The sequence continues at coordinate 9,914 of JAODUO010000340.1, forward strand.
TAAATACAATTTTAGTTACCAAAAACACTCTATTACTATAGTAGTAGGAATGATAGAAATGCGTCTTTCAAGACGCATTCTGATTCACAACACATTAGCTTGTCCTATCGGCAGCTTCGCTGGCTTTTTACTCCCCATGTGGTATTTCAGGTGCTACTAGGCTAACCTGCTTGCAGCACAAGTGTATTTGAAGTTTTTTTACAAGGACTAACAGATGTGCAATTCTAAAACATTACCCCGTTGTTTGTGAAACATTTTATGCAGTGCCACACACACATCATGGGGATATTTCTGTCTGAATAAAAAATAAAATATGCACATTCTTCACCATTTACAGAAATGTACCCTTATATGTTAGCTGCCAAATAAAACAAAAATGAAACAAATCTGTTGAGAACCACTATTAAAAAAAGGAATTCTGACATAAAAATTGGCCGATTCAAATCAGCCAATCTCATCCACGATCTTTATACTGTGATGATCCGTTCCAACTGAAATAAGGCGAAAATGGTGATTACCCCAATGCTCACCTCGCCCCCATTGTGGAGCTGGATGAACTTGTCGCTGCGGCCAATGAAGGCAGTGGCGTCTGTGGGTGACAGAGCCTCCTGCTCCAACTTGCCTGTACTCAGGTTGTACACAAGGTACGTGATGCGACTGCCATTGCGTGTCACCAGGTGGAGTCCTGAAACATGTACCACAACCCTTCTATGTTCACAGAGTCTTGTCAAGTAGACAGTTGTAGTTGTACAGTCAATTGTTCAGTTGTTTATGTTGAAATGTTCTGGGCACTGGCTTCATAAAACACTATAGAGTACAACCTTCTATGTGAATGACGGAGCACAGTTACATATAACTCTTCACAATGGACTGTATGATTCACAAATAACTCTGCACAATGGACTTTGTTTCACTGTTCACAATGAACTGGTGTTTCATATACCACAATTCGCAATACAGTTGAGATTCACATACAACTGTTCACAATGCACTTAACTTTCTATGACTGTTCCGAGTAAACCTCATCATACATCCAAACATATGGAGCAACAGCAAATAAACCTTATTTATCAACTCATATGCAGGTTAATAAAAACAATAATATAGGTTCGTACTGTTGTGCGCGATCTCTAACGAAAAGTTAATCAATGCGCTCACAACTTATATATAAATAAACAATTTAAACTATGTATTTGAATTAAAAAGACTAATAAACTAACAAAAAAGAAACAAATTCTGTTCATCAGACATTTAATACCAGAGTCTAATAAAAAGATAAACACAGCAGACCACCCACCTTGGTTGTCGACCGTCACAGCCAGTATCTGTCCTGTCATCTCGATGCTGAGTTTCTTTGGCGTGCGTTGGAAGCAGTCGGGGATGCGAGGGGCCGTCGTTCCTTTTACAACCTGCAGTTCGTCCTTGCGCAGCAGTCGACAGTCACTCAGCTGTGTCGTCACGTCGCCAGACACGACACTGCTGTCACCGTCCTTTGACGGGAACTTCACGGCTGCATACATGCCGTCAACCTGATGGTACGAGGGTATCGTAAGTTGGTGACATGATCCACAGGTGCAGTTTGTTGTCACAAATATACCACATTTTTACTTTATTTAATGGTTTCATTAATTAAATGGATCTGATAACATCAGTGATTCACCGCACCTTTGTATGCCCCATAATAAATTAACAGTTAATTTTAGATATCTGATACATTATATATGAACATTTGAAACAGCATGTCACTGTGACTGAATTCATTCTAGCACATAAGTATATTGTGCTAACCCTTTTCACATAATACAGTTGTTAATGAGTGACTCCATGTGGCTAAAACATTGGATACAATGAAGCGGACAATGGGCACCACTGGACAATGGACACCATTGGATACATTGATAGACGCAACAAGAGACAGGACTGGTTGGAGACAGCTCATCATGGATTTACCAAAAGTGTACAACACGACAGGATGTGGCTTCACACAAACACGCATGCACACACGGACACTGTACACAATAGACTCACATGCCCTAAATCACATGTAAGTTCAGCACATATGTCTGCCATGCCAATGTCCGAGTGCAAATGGACATTGCATGGTATATTTGGTGAAAAACGACAGTATGAGCTCTGGGGACTGTGTACACCTTGTGCTTCAGATATCACGTCAGTCCCACTTCAATTTGGAAAGTGACAGAGGATTACAAGCCCCTAACAGTCCCTACCCAGTGACTGCGAAGAAAGGTTAGCATGATGACAACGTTCTAAAAAACATGTCCATGTGAATATACCTCACAAGACCGTAACATTCTACCCAGAACATACACAGACATGTTAGTTACCAGAATGTTGTTAAATGCAGCAAACTTCAACTAGAAACAACCCTCACTAGGTCGTGACAACTGCAGTTGCCACGGCAACACAGTCTCACCTTGATGACTTTACCAAGAGGCACGGATCTGACGTCCTCAACGAAGACGACATCACTGAGCGGCCAGTCCTCTTCGTCCTTCTTCTCCACGGCCTCCTTGCTCGTACCCGGCTGCTTCTTCCGTTCTGTCAACATGACACGTCATCACTGTCATTGTGGCAGCTATATCACTGTGTCATCAAATGTGATACTGTTGGGTCAAGTATGCCACTAATGACACAAAAGTGTCTGAAACTGTCTCAGAATCAATACGTACAGTCGAGTAAAAAATTATTTCATTGACCACAATAAAATTCAAGAATTTTTCAAGACAAATTTTTAAAAGTCGAGAATGTTGCTACCATGAATTTGGTCCAATAAAATGCAAGGCTTTTCAAGACTAACTCTTTACTGGGTAGACAGCCTTCTTATTTTACACCCTGCTGTGGGCAGACAATATTATTTACGTTGTAAACATCGACATCCAACTCAAAATCGTCAAGAAATGATCTCAGTAATATCCGCCAAATGCTGCGTGATGTCGGAGGTTAACTAGACGAATGCACTTCAACATCCTTCCAAATAAACTCACTTAATTAATGATATATCATCCATCAACTTTGAATTTTAAATTACATAACAAAATAATGCAATTATCACTTACTGAATGGTCCTGGACTGACCATGGAGTGACCGCTGTGGTCACTACAGGTGGACGAGGCAGGGGATGGTGGTGGTGGCATGTCTGGTTTGAATGTGTCGCTTGATTTGGTGTCCGACTTCGTGGAACTGCTAAGATAGTATCACATCAGTGTTACTTAGCTTCATAGTGGTGCGACAGATACATCTCTTGTTTGATATATTGTTATTCATTAATACCTTAAAATAAAATAATGTTAACAATGTGTGTCTTGCCAGAAGTTATATATTTCTCAACACATAAACTTCACTGTGGTTTTATCAGATTAACCCATCCCAACCATCATAGCATTTTGCAGTATCCACAATCGTTTTTCTATGGATAAAATTGCACTCAAGGCAACAATATAATAAATCTGACAATTAATCTACACAGCAAAGATGGATGAGCAGCCTGAATAGGACAGTATACCAACAACACCTCATTCCTATATCCACACCTTCAAGTAGTTGACAACCAGCACCGCAGTGTGGACCAGTTTGGCCGAGGCAATTATTGGACCTAAATGAAAAGTCTTCCTTTGGACCACTAACCAGATCGTTGGGAGACCATTTCATAAACATTTGCTCACAAACCTGATTTTGCTCCTTAACCTTCATTTTTCTCCTTAATATAATCGACACTGTCACCATATGGACGTGTTTGTGCCAGTGTCACTTGAGAAATAGTGTCCTCTTGATAATACAGTGCTTTTCATTTAGAAAACGTTCCTTAAATTTAATGATAGGTTCTGTTTAATAATGACAATTCCTGAGACCTCATTTAATGCTAGCAATGATTGTTACAAATGACGACGGAACTACGGGAAGGTTCCAACACTACATCACTTACGTGGAGAAAGTCTTGATCTTGAAACGACGTGTATCCGCAAGAGTCCACGCGGCCTCCATCAACTGCCCTATCTTTGGCACCCCATCCGCCGTGTACAGCCCTATTGAGCCCACATGATAGATGGGGCTGTTCCGCAGACACACCTGGCTTCCCGTGACGACCTCCGGTGCTCCCTTCGTGTCACCGGACCGACCCTTTCTACCCTTTGATCTAATTCTGTCCACAAGTTTCTTTCGTTGGCTGAACGGCATGACACCCCTGCAACATGAAATAAATAATATTTAGGGAAGTTTCTACGGAAATGCTACGGATTAGATTTGTATTTTTTTTACAATCAAATGTTCAATAAGGCACAGCAAGAAGGAGCACTTGTGGGATTAGACAAAAATGGAAACAGATTGCTGCAAAATGGCATTTTTATTTCGGTTATACTTAATTCACAGGTTTCTGTTTTTCCTGTAAAACCACAAAGCTACAAGGACACAGACTATAGTTTGTAAATGCTTCTGTATAAATTTAAGTCTGTGCTAAATTGAAAATTCAACCACGTAAAAACACCCAAATGAGTGCAGAAAACAATTTAACAAACACAATAAATAACATTACCGACACCTATCTCGTTAACACCAAGAAATGTAATAAACGTACCACCAATACAGGGCACCACTCTCAAGCCGGGCACACGTATACAGGGTACACGTGTGAAGTGACACGATCTTATCAGTGTGGAACTCAGGCACAGACTGTGCAGGATGGTCCAGTTTCACCGAGACGTTACTCAGTACCTCGTCCACCCATGTCGCCACCTAGCAGAAAACAAAAGAACTAATGACACCACACAGTAATTCACGGAAAACCAATCCGTTAATTGGGGTTTTTCTGCATATTAATACAGGAGTTGTCAATTTTGGGTGTTAGGTTGGGAGTGATTTTGGGGAATGTAGGTAATCAAATTTCACAAATTTTCTAGAGCATTTGTCTCTAGATGTTAAATTGAGGACCACATTGGAAATAAGTGTACGCTTGTGTGCCTTAATGTGTTTATCCTCGGTAATATTATATATATGCTCATTCTTTTATTTGCTTTGGCATCTAAACTATGTTTAATTGTCATGTATATAATATTTTACAAAATAAACTCAATCAATCACATATACTGTTACATTTTGAATAACAGGTTTGGCCAAATTCGTTAGGAAATGAAATAAACTTCATGACTGCCTATGGGAAACTCAATTGTGGTCTTAGATCAGAAACTGTTCACTGTTTTTGTACTAATATTAAACACAAGTTTTGCCAAAAATACAGATGTAGTCGAACTCATTTTGCATGACTCAGTCAGTAGACAATATAACTTAGACACACCTTGCCTCAGCAAGCATATGATACAAGCCCAAACTCACCTTGCCCAACTCAGCAAGCAGATGATACAGACCCAAACTTACCTTGCCCGACTCAGCAAGCAGATGATACAGACCCAAACTTACCTTGCCCAACTCAGCAAGCAGATGATACAGACCCAAACTTACCTTGCCCAACTCAGCAAGCAGATGATACAGACCCAAACTTACCTTGCCCAACTCAGCAAGCAGATGATACAGACCCAAACCTTACCATCTAGCCCAACTCAGCAAGCAGATGATACAGACCCAAACTCATCTAGCCCAACTCAGCAAGCAGATGATACAGACCCAAACTTACCTTGCCCAACTCAGCAAGCAGATGATACAGACCCAAACTTACCTTGCCCAACTCAGCAAGCAGATGATACAGACCCAAACTCATCTTGCCAAACTCAGCAAGCAGATGATACAGACCCAAACTCATCTAGCCCAACTCAGCAAGCAGATGATACAGACCCAAACTCATCTTGCCCAACTCAGCAAGCAGATGATACAGACCCAAACTCATCTTGCCAAACTCAGCAAGCAGATGATACAGACCCAAACTCATCTAGCCCAACTCAGCAAGCAGATGATACAGACCCAAACTCATCTAGCCCAACTCAGCAAGCAGATGATACAGACCCAAACTTACCTTGCCCAACTCAGCAAGCAGATGATACAGACCCAAACTCATCTTGCCAAACTCAGCAAGCAGATGATGCAAACCCAAACTCATCTAGCCCAACTCAGCAAGCAGATGATACAGACCCAAACTCACCTTGCCCAACTCAGCAAGCAGATGATACAGACCCAAACTTACCTTGCCCGACTCAGCAAGCAGATGATACAGACCCAAACTCACCTTGCCCAACTCAGCAAGCAGATGATACAGACCCAAACTCACCTTGCCCTACTCAGCAAGCAGATGATACAAGCCTAAACTCACCTTGCCCAACTCAGCAAGCAGATAATACAGACCCAAACTTACCTTGCCCGACTCAGCAAGCAGATGATACAGACCCAAACTCACCTTGCCCGACTCAGCAAGCAGATGATACAGACCCAAACTTACCTTGCCCAACTCAGCAAGCAGATGATACAAGCCTCAAACTCACTCTTGCCAACTCAGCAAGCAGATGATACAGACCCAAACTCATCTTGCCCAACTCAGCAAGCAGATGATATAGACCCAAACTTACCTTGCCCGAATCAGTGAAGACGGAGGCGCGGATGCTGCATGCGGACAGACCCATCAACTTCTCTCCACTCAGTCCCAGACTCGCTGTCTTTGGGTGCAGCACGGCAGTTGACTGCAGACAAACTGACATGTTACTACCAAGTCTTTGTCAGGTACTCTCATTGACTCCTATCATGTCTTTGTCAGGTACTCTCATTGACTCCTATCATGTCTTTGTCAGGTACTCTCATTGACTCCTATCATGTCTTTGTCAGGTACTCTCATTGACTCCTATCATGTCTTTGTCAGGTACTCTCATTGACTCCTATCATGTCTCTGTCAGGTACTCTCATTGACTCCTATCATGTCTCTGTCAGGTACTCTCATTGACTCCTATCATGTCTTTGTCAGGTACTCTCATTGACTCCTATCATGTCTTTGTCAGGTACTCTCATTGACTCCTATCATGTCTTTGTCAGGTACTCTCATTGACTCCTATCATGTCTTTGTCAGGTACTCTCATTGACTCCTATCATGAAGACTCCACCACTGAAGTAATGTTCCACTACTTTAGACACACTACTTTAGACACAGTGTGTCACACATGTGCAAAATAGACAACTGTGACTGTTCCATGCAAAAAACATGAATATACTTTCTGGACTGATTCTCTTAATTAAAACTAGATGGCTTCTTAGTTGCTACAACAAAATGAATGTAAATCATTTCCTTGTGACTGGGAATAAATCCAAGCGCAATGAATAATAGTTCTATCTTTGACCAGACACAATATCTACCTGTCAAAATACCTTCCCCAAAAAATATACCAGGAGAGAAATGAAACAAAGTTGTGTGCACTGCGTATTAGAACTGTACCTCCAAGGTGGCATATGGCTCCGAGTCGCACCACCGCCACTGACAGAGGTGTCCTCCGGTGGTGACTGCCACTAGCTCCGAGTACAACGCAGCGATGTGGGTGAAGTGCATACTGGAACCGTCCTGCAAGAACACAGCAGTGTGAGAGAAAACAACCACAGAATGAGCGTGTGCATGCATGTGTGTGCGCGTGTGCACGGACAACTTCATAAAGTGCCAATGCTAATATTGTCCATTCTGCACTCTGGATACAGCACCCTGGAAATGTGGAAATATGAATATACCAAGCTAGTTCAGTATCTTGTTTAGAGTCTAAAGAGGGTACCCTAAAGCTCCTTTTACCTCTGCAGTATATATAAATTTTTGAGCTTCCACAGAGAGACAAAGCTACATCATATTCCCTTGCTTGCTCACAGATAACAGTTGATCATGGAATTTCCTTAGATGCTGCAGGTTACACCCAAATCACTACAGTCAGTCTTCCAGTTGCCCTACCTTTCCACACCAGAACTGAAGTTCTTCCCCAAACATGAGTGCATTCGACGGTGACTTCTTCTTGCCGTCAGCCCCTGGGAACATGTCAGCCTTGTCCGCCCGACTTGCCCCAGAGCCATCGTCCTTTGGGGCACTGTCCATCCATCGCCGCTCCCGGATGCGGAACACTGAGTCCCGTTCCCTGTCCCGATCCCGGTCACGTTCCCCCGAGTCTCCCGTACGCGGGAAGTCACCTAGGGAAGGAATGAGAGGCAGTGTCAGCCAGGGTGGCACTGATGCAGGGGGTTTTTCTCCTTTAAAAGTAGGAGCATTTATTCACTGCTTACTTACACACCCACTAGGTTTCTCACGGCTGTTTTTGTATTTATTACGTCTATCAAACCTGATACATGTAAATACTTTGCCAGTGTAATTCCACTCAATCCCTCTGCCCCGTTCACATATAGTAGCAAATTCCACACAACACTGACATTTATACTAAGCACACTAACAAATGGCTTAGAAATCAATATATTACTGTATAACCAAATCATAATCAAACAAATAAAACCAGAGTAGTAAGACTGAAAATTCTGTTTTTGAAAATAAAATTTTGACTACTTGGCATACTGACATAAGGACTGACGATTGGGGAGAGTTTTAGTAACAACAAAACACAGAAACAAACGAACTGACTATTGCCCTTCAATAAAGAGAATGAACCTAGACCTACTTGCTGTGCGCACACGACTGGTGCGGGCACGTAGGGTCGAGTACCCAAACATGTCCTCACTACTGAACATCACCTCCGCAGACTCAGCACTGCCGTGGTCCGTGTGCACACCAGCGTCCAACAGTGACAGCAGGTCATCTGTGACAACAATGTGACGTCACAACAACATAACGACAGGGTAACACGTACAGATGACAAGTAATACACAGAGACAACAGGTCATCTGTGACAACAATGTGACGTCACAACAACATAACGACAGGGTAACACGTACAGATGACAAGTAATACACAGAGACAGCAGGTCATCTGTGACAACAATGTGACGTCACAACAACATAACGACAGGGTAACACGTACAGATGACAAGTAATACACAGAGACAGCAGGTCGTTTGTGACAACAATGTGACGTCACAACAACATAACGGCAGGGTAACACGCACAGATGACAAGTAATACACAGAGACAGCAGGTCATCTGTGACAACAATGTGACGTCACAACAACATAACGACAGGGTAACACGTACAGGTAACAAGTAATACACAGAGACAACAGGTCATCTGTGGCAACAATGTGACGTCACAACAACATAACGACAGGGTAACACATACAGATAACAAGTAATACACAGAGACAACAGGTCATCTGTGACAACAATGTGACGTCACAACAACATAACGGCAGGGTAACACGTACAGATGACAAGTAATACACAGAGACAACAGGTCATCTGTGGCAACAATGTGACGTCACAACAACATAACGACAGGGTAACACATTCAGGTAACAAGTAATACACAGAGACAACAGGTCATCTGTGACAACAATGTGACGTCACAACAACATAACGACAGGGTAACACATACAGGTAACAAGTAATACACAGAGACAACAGGTCATCTGTGACAACAATGTGACGTCACAACAACATAACGGCAGGGTAACACGTACAGATGACAAGTAATACACAGAGACAACAGGTCATCTGTGGCAACAATGTGACGTCACAACAACATAACGACAGGGTAACACATTCAGGTAACAAGTAATACACAGAGACAACAGGTCATCTGTGACAACAATGTGACGTCACAACAACATAACGACAGGGTAACACGTACAGATAACAAGTAATACACAGAGACAACAGGTCATCTGTGACAACAATGTGACGTCACAACAACATAACGACAGGGTAACACATACAGATAACAAGTAATACACAGAGACAGCAGGTCATCTGTGACAACAATGTGACGTCACAACAACATAACGACAGGGTAACACATTCAGGTAACAAGTAATACACAGAGACAACAGGTCATCTGTGACAACAATGTGACGTCACAACAACATAACGGCAGGGTAACACGTACAGGTAACAAGTAATACACAGAGACAACAGGTCATCTGTGACAACAATGTGACGTCACAACAACATAACGACAGGGTAACACATACAGATAACAAGTAATACACAGAGACAGCAGGTCATCTGTGACAACAATGTGACGTCACAACAACATAACGACAGGGTAACACGTACAGATGACAAGTAATACACAGAGACAGCAGGTCATCTGTGACAACAATGTGACGTCACAACAACATAACGGCAGGGTAACACATTCAGGTAACAAGTAATACACAGAGACAACAGGTCATCTGTGACAACAATGTGACGTCACAACAACATAACGGCAGGGTAACACGTACAGATGACAAGTAATACACAGAGACAACAGGTCATCTGTGACAACAATGTGACGTCACAACAACATAACGGCAGGGTAACACTTACAGATGACAAGTAATACACAGAGACAACAGGTCATCTGTGACAACAATGTGACGTCACAACAACATAACGGCAGGGTAACACGTACAGGTAACAAGTAATACACAGAGACAACAGGTCATCTGTGACAACAATGTGACGTCACAACAACATAACGACAGGGTAACACATACAGATAACAAGTAATACACAGAGACAGCAGGTCATCTGTGACAACAATGTGACGTCACAACAACATAACGGCAGGGTAACACATTCAGGTAACAAGTAATACACAGAGACAACAGGTCATCTGTGACAACAATGTGACGTCACAACAACATAACGGCAGGGTAACACATCAGGTAACAAGTAATACACAGAGACAGCAGGTCATCTGTGACAACAATGTGACGTCACAACAACATAACGACAGGGTAACACATACAGATAACAAGTAATACACAGAGACAGCAGGTCGTTTGTGACAACAATGTGACGTCACAACAACATAACGGCAGGGTAACACATACAGGTAACAAGTAATACACAGAGACAACAGGTCATCTGTGACAACAATGTGACGTCACAACAACATAACGACAGGGTAACATGTACAGATGACAAGTAATACACAGAGACAACAGGTCATCTGTGACAACAATGTGACGTCACAACAACATAACGGCAGGGTAACACGTACAGGTAACAAGTAATACACAGAGACAACAGGTCATCTGTGACAACAATGTGACGTCACAACAACATAACGGCAGGGTAACACGTACAGGTGACAAGTAATACACAGAGACAGCAGGTCATCTGTGACAACAATGTGACGTCACAACAACATAACGGCAGGGTAACATGACATCATTGTAACATGGCATGAATGTAACAACAGGAAATCACTGTAACAAATACATTAACCGGTTTTATCCTGGAGCTAGTGCAGACAAGTTGCAGCCAGTTCCTGGTCATTTCCTCAAACCAATCTGTCAGCATTAAAAAAATGACAGGCCTTCATTTAAAATGGACATAACTTTATTATTTCTCAATCAATTTTAAAATGTGTTATACCTTTAGAAAGTAGATAAAATAAACTATCAAGTCGCATCAACAAACTCATAGTTTTATAATATATATTATATGTGGCTTATGGGAAAACATGCCCAATAAATTCAAACCTATGTTGAGGTTTGTCACATTACCTTTCACCTGACATTTTTGTCAAGGAGGCAACATGTCAACGAGCAAGTTGAGTTTATTTTATGCATTAGTCTCTGCTGAAAATAAAGGTATACAACTTGTCCACACATCTTTGATAATAATCTCATTATATAATTTTTTTGTAATACCTCCATGTCAGTCGACTGAATCGCCAACGTGTGGCGCCGCTGAGCGGAATTATGCACATTTTTGAAATATTTTCTGTCAACGATGTATAATTGTGTGGCTCATTTCTTATAACTAATAAAGAAGTACTCTAAAGTAAAAACTTTGGTCAACATTTCAATGTCACTTTATTTATGAAGTAGTTACCGTCGTTGGAAATAATCTGAACTTTGTTGGCGCCAAAAATATGGCTTGGGCGAAAATGGATGCCATTGTCGGTTGTCTTCAAAGTATGTCTTCACGAACAAATGTCGCATCAAATACCATAACCGTGCATCTTATATCGTCTATCCACTTGTCTGCCTTCTTGTCATCTCAAGTATGAAGTAAATTAGTGGAGTTATCCTTCAAAATACGTCAACATTTAACGGTCTGCGACTCGACGCCATCTTTTATTTCACTTTAGCTTGGGGGTACCCACTTTGTACTGCAAATACCCAAAGAACGGCACTGGGTTTCCTAGTGATCCCGATATACTGATGTCATTCGGTGTTAACCAGCCAATGGGATTCCAAAACGTCTGAGTGCAGGGAAGCCGTGTCAAGTGCAAACTACGACTAGAATCGTATTCCGGATAAAAAGGGTAACTACGACTAGAATCGTATTCCGGATAAAATGGGTTAAGGACATGACATCACTTTACAAAGAGGACATCACAGTAACAAAACAACGTAACACGACAGTAACACCAACATCATGTAAGGACAATACATAGTAAGACATACCAACAGACGTACACACAATCACACCATACTAATACTCACGCACCACTAAGCACAATAAGACAAAATGAAGTGGCACAGCTGAAATACTTTTCTACATTCCATCACATTGACTGTCTATTTTGCACCGATTTGAGTCCGAGACACCAACCTGACATATAGGGGTCGCCACTGTCATCTAGGTCATCTTCGCCTTCATCGTCCCGACTGAGCAAGTTGTTAACGGCAAGATTCACGTCGAGATTCTGAACAACAAAGAAACACAGTGCACAGATGACAGTCACAGCAACCATACCAAATTAACAACATAAGTTATCATAAGACTTTCTTCTATTTAATTCAATATGTTATTTTACCAAAGAATCCCCGATGATACATGCCCTTTTGTCTCTGCACCTTACAATCAGATGTAATTTTGAAACATTGGGAGACAACCTCAGAGAGAGTACAGACAATTCTTTCTGGAGGGGGCTTATTTCGAGAGACAGAGATATGAAAAGCAGACATAAGTTGGTGGGTGAAGATGACCATAGTGACTAGAGACTGACCGTGCGCTGCAGTTCTCTGATGATGAGACTGCGAGACTTGCCCTGAAGGACAACTTGGCACTGCAACATGACACACACATTAATAACAATACATGCAAATAAAAACATTACATTTCTATACTGCCCACATCTGCAGCAACACGACATGTGTTGTGTAACACACGTCAATCGTGCACAAATGTAACCGGCTAGTCAGCAGAGCAATGACACAGTTCAAATTGTTATTAAATGTTGTTACTGCTAAACTACTGAAAAGCACCACGTGTCTAGGTGAAATACAAGCCTGCAGGTGCTAAAATAATACGTGTATGAAAAAACATCTTTAAACTCTAAAGTTCTCACAGTACTACTATACTGGTTATATTTCTGCAGCTAGTACTCCTGTGAGATGTGTTTTCATTAGGAGCCTATTACTGCCTTGCTGGGTATATATATATATATATATATATATATATATATATATTATATATATATATATATTTATATATATATATATATATATATATATATATATATATATATATATATATATTAACATATACAAGGCTATGACAATACAGGAGAGCAAACTAAACATACTGAATGTTTATGTCATCTATAGATGGTTCCTGCACTGACAATAGTCAGCATTGATACCCCATTAGCCACAAGGGGCGCATATCATACCTGGTTGATGAGATCCTCTGGAACAACTGACGCGGGCACAAGAGGTCGTGATCCCACAATCACCCCGGACCCACGCCCCCGTGCGACAGCCCTCAGTACACGCCCCCTGGTGCGTTGGGGGGCGCGAGCGGTCTGGTTGTTGTTGTTGGCGGTGCGAGCAGGCACAGCTGCACCGGAACTTGTCACTGACCCCCATCGCCTGAAACAACCCCGGGGTAGGTAGTCTCAAAATATCTCACAATTAAAGTTACACAGAATGAGCCAGGTGTGGTAATCATTAGCAGGATGTTCAATTAATCAGTCTTGAATGTGAGTCACCTGGGCAGGGCAACATCTTGCAGCTAAACCAACCACTCATAGACGGCGATACTTTACGCAGAATGCCAATGTTTGTTTACAATGTGAACATCTCACTGGCACAACACTGACTGAGAACAACTTCAGGCTTATTATTACAGGCGTGTCATTTGGCTGGCAGAATGAATATCTTGAATTTGATTTGAAACACTTTATTTTCTTGATATTTTAGGAAAATAAATTCTGACATTTGTATCTTAAATTATACATCACATTTTGCATTCGGTGCAACAGAATATATGTCCATCAGAATGTTGCCACACAGCTGTTAATCTTTTCTAGCAGTTTGTGTTAAACTAAAAAAATCAGCCGTAGTCATGGGGTGCCTGAGGGTGGGGTGGACGAACTGACCCTGCAACTGGGTCGGAGATGACAGCGAGATCATCGCCTCGCATCAGGATGAGGGGGTTGTCTGCGACGCATATGTTGTGGTTCGCTCGTTCCGCCTTCACTGCCACGTGCTCCTTCGACGGCCTGACACAACATCAACATGTCGCTGAGTCAGATCAACATGTCGCTGAGTCAGATCAACATGTCACCGAGTCAGATCAACATGTCGCTGAGTCAGATCAACAGGTCGCTGGGGTCACATACACATGTCACTGAGTCAGATCAACATGTCACTGGGGTCACATCAACATGTCACTGAGTCAGATCAACATGTCACTGGGGTCACATCAACATGTCACTGAGTCAGATCAACATGTCACTGGGGTCACATCAACATGTCACTGAGTCAGATCAACATGTCACTGGGGTCACATCAACATGTCACTGAGTCAGATCAACATGTCACTGGGGTCACATCAACATGTCACTGAGTCAGATCAACATGTCACTGGGGTCACATCAACATGTCACTGAGTCAGATCAACATGTCACTGGGGTCACATCAACATGCCATTGAGTCAAATTTATATGCCACTTAGTCATGACATCACAAATTATGTCACTGAGCCAAATCATGTCACTGAGCATGAAATACAATAACATGTCACTGAGTCAGATCAACATGTTGTTGAGTTAGGTCAACATGTAATTGAGCCAAATGATGTCAGAGTGAAATGCTATCACTGGGCCAGATCAACAAACATCACCGGGTCATATCAAAACATCAGAGTCAGATCAACAATAACATGTCAATGAGTCAAGATGACACTGAGGCGTGTGAGATCAACTCGTTGGTGTCTGAGTCAGGTCAATATGTCATCCAATCAAATGATGTCACTGAGTCAAATTATGTCAGAGTCAGATCAACATGTCACTGAGTCAAATGTCAGTTTTGTCACGGACTTAAATGATGTAATTGAGAAAAATCAACAAGTCACTATGCAGATCAATAGGCTACTGTCTGAGTCTAGTGAACATGTTAGAGTCAAAACATGTCAGACAAGATCAATAGGCTACTGTCTGAGTCTAGTGAACATGTGACAGAGTCAAAACATGTCAGACAAGATCAATAGGCTACTGTCTGAGTCTAGTGAACATGTTACAGAGTCAAAACATGTCAGACAAGATCAATAGGCTACTGTCTGAGTCTAGTGAACATGTTAGAGTCAAAACATGTCAGACAAGATCAATAGGCTACTGTCTGAGTCTAGTGAACATGTTAGAGTCAAAACATGTCAGACAAGATCAATAGGCTACTGTCTGAGTCTAGTGAACATGTTAGAGTCAAAACATGTCAGACAAGATCAATAGGCTACTGTCTGAGTCTAGTGAACATGTTAGAGTCAAAACATGTCAGACAAGATCAATAGGCTACTGTCTGAGTCTAGTGAACATGTTACAGAGTCAAAACATGTCAGACAAGATCAATAGGCTACTGTCTGAGTCTAGTGAACATGTTAGAGTCAAAACATGTCAGACAAGATCAATAGGCTACTGTCTGAGTCTAGTGAACATGTTACAGAGTCAAAACATGTCAGACAGGATCAATAGGCTACTGTCTGAGTCTAGTGAACATGTTACAGAGTCAAAACATGTCAGACAAGATCAATAGGCTACTGTCTGAGTCTAGTGAACATGTTACAGAGTCAAAACATGTCAGACAAGATCAATAGGCTACTGTCTGAGTCTAGTGAACATGTTACAGAGTCAAAACATGTCAGACAAGATCAATAGGCTACTGTCTGAGTCTAGTGAACATGTTACAGAGTCAAAACATGTCAGACAAGATCAATAGGCTACTGTCTGAGTCTAGTGAACATGTTAGAGTCAAAACATGTCAGACAAGATCAATAGGCTACTGTCTGAGTCTAGTGAACATGTTACAGAGTCAAAACATGTCAGACAAGATCAATAGGCTACTGTCTGAGTCTAGTGAACATGTTACAGAGTCAAAACATGTCAGACATGAGCAGTGTTTTCTCTAGTGACGTGACGTGGAGGCGAGAAGAGTGCCAGCTCCAAGGCAACAAGAGCACAGGGCATGCTGGTGTAAACAATAAGGGTAGACAGTGGCACCGTACGTTTTGAATATGTGAAGTACCTTTAATTATATTCCTGGTCTTCTGCAGGTCACTGTCTCACCCGTAGATAATTCACTTACCCCTTACAACCTGAGGTTGCTTTGTTGGTTAGTTGAGTTTGAGTATTGACTTTTGTGAATATCCAATTGAACGAAAAGATTAACTTTAAATCAGTGTGTCATCACGACAGAACAAAAATATTGTTTGGTGTGAAAACTGCACAGCTCCACTACATGGCAACTGTGGAGACGGCCTTTGGCAGGTTAAAAAAGCAGAGTGAACAGACCAATGTTACTTTCGGCACTGGCCGAGCGAGGACCGACAGATGCAGGTTGTGTAATAGGAGGCACTCACAGCTTGGGTTCTGCCTTGCTCAGATCCAACTTGTCTGAGTTGATGACATACGGCAGCCGACACACTCGACCATCCTACAAGACAAACACAGGTCTACATTGCCACTCTGGCAAATGTGTTATGTCTACATTGCCACTCTTGCAAATGTATTATGTCTACGTGTGCCACTAGAACACCTTCACATGCAAAAACTAAAAGTTAAAAACCTTAAACGGTATTGACCACTAACCCAGCCATTGCTCTCACTGACCAGTACTTTTCCCATCCAACCCTACCAGTGGTGGATGCATTAATGACTGAGCACCGTGGCTCAGCTAGAGCTCCGGACTGTCAACTAAGAGGACCTGGGTTCGAATCCTGTGCTGCGATGTTAAAACTTTGGGCAAGTTTATTCACTCTACGTTGCTCCAGTTCACTCAGCTGTATGAAAGAGTACCTGGCTATAGACAGTGGTGGATAAGTGTAAGGGCAGCCTTCACGCATTAATTGTAGCATATGGCTGAATGCTTCCCAGAGAAGCCAAGCTATGATGGATAGGCAACGTTGTAAAGGTATGTTTTTAAGTGACGGCAATCTTATCAAGGTTGTCAACTGATCAAACCGTAGAAGGTAGCAGAAAAAGCCTTACTGTAAGTTTTTTATAAACAATATTTAAAAAATGTAATTACAAGTCTAGTTTACTAGTAACTAGCAATGTTGCAATAATTTTTTGCTGCAGAAAGAGGCCAACACTGACGAATATGCCTAAAATAATGACTATGACAAGTCTGAGAAATATCTTCTCAGCTCAACATGCATGTGAACAATGAGTGATCAGGTATAAATCACTGTAACACTGCACTAACAGGTTATAATACATTATTCCCTGTGACATAATCAAATTAACAGTCAGATTCTGTGTTCCATAATCTTAACAGGCTATCTTCAAATATAAGTCAAAAAACTACAAAATAGAAGCTTCTATTAATTTGACGAAGATGTTTTTTTTAGTATAAATGTTTGAGCGACAGTTTTTGTAAAAAGGGTGACATAACCGCTAAGATGTGCAAAATAAGCCAGACCCTGAGTAGACAACACAACAAATTTAAGAATGGTACCTGGAGCAGCAGGGCGATGTGACTGTGCCCCACGACCACGTCCTGCACACAGACATTCCTGAGGGCGTGTAGAGCAATGGGGCTACAGAAGCCACGCTTGCCAATCCATTCTGATACCTCCTTCAACCTGAAAGATACAGTAACCTTTATCAGGTAACAAGTCACCACAAACTGTTGGTGAATTATTATCACAATGGGTTTTTTCTTATTAAATCTGGCGGTATAATATCAGGGAGCCATGCATGACCAAGGTTACTGACTGCAATAAATTATCCGTAAAATACATAGAAATTTACAGAATTTTTTATATTTCAATGTAGTTGATTTTTTTATTTGTTTTAAACAATTGTTTGTAACAAAATAATGTGTTTCCTGCAAGCTAACCTAGAAAATATGCGAACTAGTATCATAATCTTTCTATCTGACATGCCATCATTCTAATATCTGATCTATTTGTTATATATCTAGTCAAAAACTAAAAATTGATAAAAACAATCTATGAAAAATTAATAATTAGTTATGCATATATGATTGCATACATTTACTGGAAAACCAATTTACATAATGTCAATTATTCATGCAATAAGCAGTATTGTTACATGCTGATTAATGTTGGCCACACTGTAATTTAACTTTTTATTTTTAACATGCATACAAACGATTTGTTATCCCTTTAGACCTCAAGTCGGCTATAGCCGGCCGGCTGTTTACTCCTCAAGTCGGCTGTACCCGACCGTATATATTAGCGTCCGAGTTTGATCTACTCCAGAGCCGCTCTCTGGAGGATGCTTTTGAAACACATTTAACTTGAAGGGTTAACATATCGGCAATGCATTGTGGGTAGTTATGACTACCGGTGCTAATCAAGTTTACGGAGTTTCATGCATTTTTTCGAAGTACCCTATTTATTGCAAAACGTCCTGGTCCGAATCATGAGCTGCAGAAGTCTTTCCCAAAATGTTTGTCATTCAACCTTTCACCTGAAAAAAAGTAACCCTTTTTCAGGGAACGTCGGTCGACAAATGTTTGTAAATTACACAATGGGTGAGACGAGTCCCATACTCAGTGTCCCATATTCTTGCACAAAGACAGTATGCTCAACTAGGATATAATTCAATGATCGGGTAGTTGTATTATAATTATTGTAGTATTTATAAATGGTGTAACTTGCGGACTGTTCTGTTGTTTATTTGCAGAGGTTTCGACCGAGGCTGGCCGGGGTGTGGTAGCGGATACATTTGGCCGCTGTACTGTGACTGGGCACTAGCTTTTCATGTTGTCGAGTATGCTTCCATTTTATTCGAGTATATGCAACATTAATATATAACGTATAATACTAATATTGGTACCAATGTGTAGGTAATTACACTGTCTTTCAAATAAACACAACTTGTAGCAATAAGAAATGAAGCCTTAAAAGGTTACGTCACGTAATATATCATGTTATAGTAAAACATTGATATACTGGCACATCTGTTGCATTATGGTCAACTTTGATAATTAATGAGAAAGCATATCTACATCCACTGTGAAGGTAATTATATGCCCTTTAAAATAATGTTAACTTGCAATAATGGAAATTCAATATTAAAACACCTACGCCCCAAAAACGGACACCCTGTAATTTTTCAGAATTTGACCTACTTTTTTGAGGAACCAGGGGCTTTACACAAAAAATGGTTGAGGTCTAAAGGGTTAATAGATATTATGCATACAAGATATAATAGGACACCACATTTGTTTTTCACGCAGACATTTTATTAAAGCCATTTAAAGGCACTTTTTATTATTTTTAGTTTGTTTAATGATATTTTTATGTTTTGTAACAGTGCCTTCAGACAGGATTACCTTGATTTATGGCACTATATAAATGGTTTTATTATATAAATGATTCATTATTATGAAGTTATTTAAAACAAATCAAAACTTTACATTGATTAGGATCAAGCTAAACCAAATGCAGGATAATAGTGACAACCAGCGTCAAAGATGTCATTATTTTAATAATTATTTCAAATATACTTGGCCCTATCTATACAAGTCATGGTCACATATGCCGTAAATGGTTTGTTCTTATGTTTTGGTGATGGTTGTTCAGGCGTTTCAGTCCCATTAAACCCTCTCACCAGATTAATGGAAATCCCATCAAATTATTATGTCAATGTTACATTACATTTCAAATGTGTAAACATACTGCAAAACGTTCCACTTCGATGACAGCATTTGTTACAAACTCGATCCAAAAATTCCACCGAAGTCTGAATTACTTAAATTTGACGTAATGACAAGGCAGATAATCACATTAGAGCTAAAAAAAACACCCGCTTCACTGTGCTGTGCATCAATAGTTGTTCATACAAAATAGATCACTCGAAAGTTAGCATTTAAACATAGCAATTACCAGCAGTCACATTGCAATGTTTTTAGAACAATTCATCTGTACTTCCATATTTTCATCCTGCAATATTATTACATGCAAACTGCAATCTTGTTTTTAATCTTCAGTGTACATACATGTACTCTTAATCGATTCCTTATTTTTTTCACTACACCCTGCCCCTAACAATGTGGCTAGTACCTGGTAGAAATAAAAGTACACGGAAAATGACAATGATGAACCAATTATTATTATGCAATTGTAATAGTAAACATAAATCTAATAGTAAATAAAAAAGTGGATATTTTTTAATATACAAATAAAAAGGTCTTAGTTTGGATTTTTTTCCTTAGATGGCAACAATTATTAGCAGCTTCTACTTACGGTCAGTGGGATGAATCTAGTTCGGTCCATTTAAATAAGAGATTACCTTTAGTTTAATAGTGTCTGATTTCACTGTGTTTACATGAGTCATGATATGGAGTAATTTACACACAGGTCTGAGTTTGAGCCTTCAGGTAGGATTAACAGTTTAAATCAAATATGTTTAACATAATTGTAGATGCACCAGTCACGACAATCTTTGGTTATCTTATTCTTAACTGGCCTAAATTAGTACAGCCTTTTAAAATCTTTTTTTCATCTTATATCGATGTGCATGTGTTCGCAATGTGATTCTACATCACTTCCGGTACAAAGAAGTCAGATTAAGATTTATTTATTTGTGTTTTAGATCAATTTAAACATGCCAAGTTGAAGTAAACAATGCGATGTCACCACTGTAAATATGGCGCTAGCTGTAGGCGCCTCTCAGAGGCGCCTTCCATCGCATTGTTTAGTTCGACTCAGCGTGTTTAAATTGTTCTAAAACACAAATTTAAAAAATTAAGTCTGACTTCTTTGTACCGGAAGTGATGCAGAATCACATTGCGAACACATACACATCGATATAAGGTGAACAGAATGGTTTAAAAGGCTGTAATAATTTAGGCCAGTTAAGTATAAGATTACCCATCTTTGTAATAAACAATAGATTTGCAAAGCAATTACTATACAGGTGTTAGAGAAATTTAGCACGGTTATATGTATCGAACATCAGTGTCAACAGTATACCATGTTGTATGTTTCCTTTAAGTTTAGCCTAGGACTGGGTCTGGGAACGAGATGAATTTATTATACGAGTTTTACGACATGATTTATGCAGAATAAACCATCATAGATACGTCCTTGCCTTCGCCCGAACTATGTATTACAAAACCATATCACTGTTGAATATGAAAACAAACACAGCGTTAACTTAAAACGTAAATAAGTGCCAACATAACAGGCGGAATATGCACATATTTTCAAACTCAAAAGCCACGACGAACGAATCATCATCCATGGCAATCAGGCAATGTGACAAATTTTCTTCGCGCAACAAAAAAGCTACATACCTATCATTTAGCTGGTCCTCGGTTCCCGGTAAAGGATGGACCGCAAAATGGATAGAAGTCATGTCATCTGTAATACCCTACAAATTCCAATCAACGTTTAAATTAATAAAAAGTTAGTAAATCTCGCAGTAAAACCCGACTAACTTTTCAACAAGCAAGATCAAACGCCATGTTTTACGGCCCTGCGCTTTGTAAGAAAGGTTTTCATTGGCTGATTCTTCGGCGTTCCTGATAATTAACTCATTTGCTGTATATTACATTTTATCATCAATGAAATGTAATCGTTTACAACTGATAAACATTGAAATAATTGTATATCGTTTAAGTAAATAGACTATTTATGCCTACCTACCAGAGACAGGGATATTAAAAGGATTATGATTACATTTTCTTAATAAGCATAGCAGCTCCCCAAACTGCAGCATCGTCTGCGTAGGGTTCCAAATACCGAATTTCACTTTCATCAAGTTCATAGATTTGAAACAAAATACACACACCTTTCCGTATCTATCTATATATATATATATATATATATATATATATATATATATATATATATATATATATATATATATATATATATATATATATATATATATATATATTGTGTGTGATCATACATCCAACCGCAACACAAAAATTAGTTCTTTTTTAAAAGCCAACAGTTTTTTAAGCCGGCGATACAGGTAATTTACCCAGCTATGTCTATGAAGGCTTGTATACCCTGCTATACCTTAGACGACAGCAGATTTTTATTATCATCGGAATCAATCGATGCTTTTATGTTAAAGACGGCAGTGTGAAAGTCTCTGATGGGCACAAAATAAGTCAGCGTTCATGATGATCATGACACGTAACCCTTTAGTCATTATAGTTCGTACCAAAAGCTACTCTATGCAATTTTATCCCATCCTAATGAGATAACATGTAATGTAACATTGTAAACAGTGCACTGTCGTTGATATATTTTCCGTATACGTATGGCTTTGTGAACTGTATTGGATGTCACGTGGAATTAATTTATAATGATCTGACTAGCGACTGAACATTTTGTTAACCCAACACTATCGTTCAGGCGAAATGCAAGCACACAATCTTCGTTCACTGACCACTCCCCGCATTGTGCGAATAAAGGAAGAAACAAATAAACAGTTTGTTGTTTGTATGGCGTTATGCGATGTGGACAGGCCACGGACAGACGTATGATGAAAATACTGTACGGCTACACATTGACCGTGCTTTGTAGTTGTCACGCGGTCGCGTTCGCAGCTGCCACTGCCAGCGGAAGTCACGCTGACTTGCGGGAGCTATTCTATAATTAACACATTTCGTCGTACTGTTGTATTCTAAGCTTCATATAATAATTATAAATACTACATATGCGTGGCCATGTTTAGATTGTATGTTTAGCCCTTAGCTAGGGTATCCCTTAGGCTACGCTTCTTAGAGTTAGCTTATAGTTACACCGAGTGCGACATGTCTGTTAGTTTCGGCCAATGCCAATGGTGTATTTTAATGACATGAAAGGCATCACGTTCCTTTTAATTAGCAATTCATACATCTTGACTTAGCAATAAAACTATCATCCACATGAAAGATTAACAACAAACAACGAAACAAATAATGTTTTAAGCTGAATTACCGACCATTTCAGACAACGTGGTTTTGGTGAAACGACTATACCATGCATCCACACGCGAGGAGTGTACCCGCCATGTTTTTGTTGAGTCTTGGCGGGTAGACGTGCGTCAAAATATTTTCTTCGATATTTCTACAAAAGACACCCTTTCTTCATACACTTTTATCACAGTAACGTTCGCCGAACAAGGTATGTGCACCACAGTTACGCTAAGACGTTGCTTTTCTGTAGCATCCTGTGAATTTCATGATTTAGTCAAACCTATTGTGCAGTCGGTAAATGTCGAATCGGCAGTACCGAGCACGTTGAGTAGTCGTAGACGGTTCGTTTGTTGTCTCGACGAAATGTTTCTGTTTTGTGCAACGTATGCGCCTAACTTATTTCGCCGTATATAACAATTAATCAACGAGTTTCCGCTGTGACTTGTAGGATTGTGTGCGCAGTCTGGTCGAGAAAAGTTACCGGAACGTTAGTGCGGACGACTAGTGTCCGTATTCACGTACATAACTGCGTTTTCGTGTTCGAAGGCACGCAGGTGCTGCTCGGTTATATGCATGCGTGTAGTTGCAGTAATGATCGGGTGATGGCGTTGTTCATATTAGTGACGTCCGTGCGTAGCGTTGTTATTTACGGCATTTGCAAAGAATATGCAAATAAATAAATATTACATGACATTTAGTTCTGCCTGTGCCACTAGAGCAGTATTGAGGTGATCAATATTTAAAATGCCATTTTGCTCATTAAAGGAGTGCAGTATGCCTGATAACACTTCCTGCAATTATTGCCAAGTACATATGTTTCAAAATAGAAAGTCACCAAAATTAGAGCTTACTTGATTTTTGCAATGTCAGGTCAAAATCAAGCTAGTTTTGCAAAATGTTTCCGAATTATTATTTGTTTTTGATTGGGTACAAAGAGAGACAGAACTTTATTATATTTAAAATGATACCAACATGTAGGTTGCTTATGAGACAAGAACGAGATCTGGAAAGTCACCAGGTAGTTATCTCCATGCCAACTTTTGATTTGACCATGACAAAACAGATGGTCAGATTGACATAAAACATGGTTTGCAACATCACTTTAACAAGTTTTTCGTCGAAATCAAACATGGATGAAAAGTTAATAATTTCACCCAGTTTTTGGCATATGGGTCAGAACACAGTACTGGAACACAAAGAAGGGATAGCTCATTACTAAGTGCAAATGCATAATTTATATTAAAAATGTGTACATTCTGAAGCAGGAGGTAACTGGCATAACGGCAATGGAACCCGATGTTAATGTATAAGATAGTAGGTAACAAGGACACACATTGGGGTAAATATGACCATGACGTACTGATTGGACTTTACTTGAGAACCAGTAACATGGACCAAGAACAATTAACTGGTGTCTGTTCAACCAAAAGAACTCACAGTGACTCTTAACAAACTTTCGTGCATGCTGATATGGATATGTTTAAAATATTGTAAAGCCTTAATAAATCTTTTAGATTATTCATTTTAATGTTTTAAACTATTTATTATTTTTTAATAAGTTTAGTCAAATTATCGGCATAACATTTTAACATAAAATATGTTTTAATGTCTTAAATTATTTTAATTAGTACATCAGCATATGTTGACTAATTTAATGTATACATTAGTGGATAGTAAAGGTGATAACAAAACAACAAATACTAGGTAGTTAATTGCCGTTTGCATACTAACAGAGCATTATGACTGTATTTATTGCGTATATTTCAGCATTAATGTGGCATAAGAATGTTTTTCATTCATAACTCCTGAAGTATTCAGTTGTGCACGATAAAACTTCTACAGATTCTTGCTATTTGTGTATGCGTCAACATAAAAAATCATGTTTCTTTGCTAGGTCAGGTCAAAGGTCAAACCATTACAAAATATGTTTAACTTTTTTATATATGGGTTATTGTCTAAATTCTAATAGCTTTAAATTGACACCAACATCACATCTGTAGGTCACCTAGAAATGTAGTTATGACACCTGGAAGGTTTTCAGGTATAAAGGTCGGGTAAAAATTTAATGACCTCTATCTCTGAACCTGAAGGTCGGATTGACGTACAATTTGGTGGGAAACATAGATCGTGATCATAAACCAAAAGACAAATGTCATCAAAATCGAAGGCGGTCATGTAAATTTCACCGTTTTTGATTGATTTGAAATGGAATGCCCTGGGAACTAATTTCATTTGGGCAATGAACTGCCAGAGTTTCAGCACCACTCCGCCTTCTCCATTGTTTCACACCACTACAGGCTACTCCTCTCACTGCATTCACATGTCTCACAGCATATATCAGTAGAGGGGTGTGCTGCTGGACAATTTTTGTAGCCATGGGACCATAAATTACCTTACAGCAATTTTTTCTGTCCCCCCCAAAAATCTATGACCACTTTGCTCCATTTTCGGATGTTTTTAGGTGTTTGACATTTTGCAGATAAAATTGACAAATGCACATCAGTGTCGGCAAATTACACAATGTTTATTAATATATGTTGGCAACGTAACACTAAACTAATGGAGATATCTTAATCCGAAATACTCATTACGCTACTCTTGATATGGCTTTGCCGTTTGCAGGTCATTTGTGAATATTCATGTTGTTACTATTTCGATAATAGCACTTAAACAAATTCGTAACCTTCGATGTTATCTACAAAACATGACGCTAATAAGTTGCTCGAGAAAGTGGGACTGCATCGCAGGTTGAAACGAGTTTGCCTGCGCGAGAGTTCTATAAACGGCCACACTCATCAGCCTAGTTACTTGGCTGTGTAACTTCACTGAGAAGATATTTTGAAGGGCTGAAAAGTGCTGCCAACGTACAGAGGTTAATGGAGATTGCAGTCGGCCAAACTGCCATTTGGAGCGGATCGGCTGATCTAGTGTAGGGTCCCTTTAATGTAGAATCTAAAGCTGGTCGTGACAGCTTGTGTAAATCCTTCTCTGCAAATCCTTCGCTGAAAATGTCAGGTGGGTTCCAATGTTTTCTGGAAGGATGTCTGCTAATGTACAGCATGACGATTTATAACAGTGAGGCGACATGTGTCTACTTATTTACAGTTAAATGGTTGTGCAGCTTCGTGCAGGGTCCATAGGTTGTCACCACTGTTAAATTCACACTAGTGCATACAGAAATTAGGTAATGATTCTCCAGTCACGGACAAATGTGGGATAATATTTTATAGCCATTCATGACATCACCATGCATCATAATTGTGCCCATACATTTTACCAGTCTCCAAGATAGCCGTAATTTGAACGGGTAAAACCGTTGTGGACGGGTAGAAATATGACTGGACGGGTCAAAAATGAAGGAGCGAAAGAGGTCTTCCAAAACCTTAGATATTGTAAGTTATGCCTCAAAAGTAAGTATAAATGGTGTCACGTGTGTTTGTAGTCCATTTCAGGTCACGGACACATTTATAGTTTGTAAACTGGCTTAGCAGTTAACACCCATGTGTCCACCAAAACACGTGTGACCGGCAAAAAACCATTACGGATTTTCCGTAATCATTAGAGAAATTGACCTCAGATTACGGTAGTACGGAAACTGCACCATGTATTACGGAAATAAGCATTAGCAGACTTCAGACAAAAAAAACACAAATCCGAAAGATAAGATTGTAAAAGTTCATCAGTGTTCCACAGTGTGGCGTCACTGTTACATAATCATCACTTTCCTGACAGTTGCATGCTGTAGGATGTCCGATTATGTGCAATGTTTCCCATGCTAGATGATGAGCGAGGTGGGTCACCTCTCTGTTTTTCTAACCCACCTCGCTTAATATATGCCAGAATTACAAAATGTTTGCCGTTTCCAGTGTCCCTGACGACTATTTACAGGTAATGCTATACACATGTTTAGTCTAAAGCCCTGTGCGGGTTGGATATCTCAGCCTGCCCCGCGTATTACAATTCAGCCCACCCCATGGTAACTAAGCCCGCCCCGCATTAACTCGGCCTGCAGTAACTTGTCAAAGGTCAACCAACAGCCCATAACATTGAATATCTAACATGGAATAATTAAAAATAACTAATCCTATAATTTATATTCACCTGCCTTTTTTAACCTGTTAATTAAATTAGCCAATTTTTTTCATTCAGAAACAATGATATTGAAAGTCACTGTGGTCATTCACCATGACAGCATTGAGCATAACAAATTATCAGAGAAGCTAAAATCCACTACCAATTGTCACCCATGGACCCAGCTGCAATTAGCAACAACAGGCCTCTTTTGCAGTGGCCTGCCTGTCTTTTCATATTGGCTTTCATGCCCCTTCTAACCAGCTCAGCTAGATGGCAGCTGCTTAGTAAGGCCTGCTATTGTGTCAGTGCCCAAATTAAATAGGTGTCCTTGGGAGTTGTTCAAACATCACTCAGTGTAGCAAGGCAGGACAACCTGGTGATTGGTGATACATATGTTAAAGGGAGAACCAAATTCAACTTGGCTGTCAGCTGGGTCTGTCATCATTGCCATGATTGTGTAAAAAGGCAATCTGTGGTGATCTGTGTTGCAATAACGTTATTTTACTACCTTATTTCTGACTGTAGTGCGCTCACTTGTCAGTGATTCAAAAGATTTTTAAGTTGCTCGTGTATGCAAGACCAAATCTTTGTATTAACTAGACAGTGTCTGAATAACATTATTTTGTGAGCTTATTTCCTGTGACTTCCTAGACAAAACTATTACTTTTTTGTGACTTCTTTTACTGTGAATTAATTTCTTCACACATTTATCAATGAGTGAAGCTGGTAGGACAAAACAACGAAACAATGACATATTCTGAATGTTTTCAAAAGTAATCAAAATGTTCTGTTACTATAGAATGTCCACTGGCAACGTGTCATTTACCAGAACGTCATGGATCTGGCAAGCACATAATAATAATTTATTTTATTTAATATAGCGCCACACCCAATTTCAAATTGTTCCTGGCGCTATACATACATTAAAATCCTAGAATACAAATACTCACCACAAGAAAGACAAAAACAACAAATATACTAGTGACATATAAATAATAAAAAATATATATAATAACAAAAATTATTTAAGCTTAATAAATGTATATATGTATAATAAATAGTTTGTATAAAATATCGATAAAAGTACACAAATATTAAACTAAGACGCAAGGACAGTCAGAAAAAATGTGTCTTTAGGTGTGCCTTGAAGGTGGCTAAACAGGCAGACGTCTTAATGTTATTAGGTAGAGGGTTCCATAAGGTTGCTGCTGTGACCACAAATGAGTTATCTCCAGCTTTCACGTGTTATCATAACATAGTTAAACACACACACACGCACGCACGCACGCACGCACGCACGCACGCATGCACCACGCATGCAGCTATGCACAAAATCTAGTTGCACGCACACATGTATGAACACATGCTTGCAAGCACAGCATTAGATGCTCTCGCACACAAAGGGCTATCAGGTAATGCCCCAACTAACAGGCACAAACAATGTGCAAATTTTCACAGGCTGTAAAACCTGAACCCGCATCCACGCCTATCATTCGGCACGCACCCGCCCCACATATTTTGCCATTTCCTGGTCTGCAGCCCGCACCACAACATATAACAAATCCAGACCACAACCCGCCCTATGTAGGGCCTTAAATTGTTTACATGCTAACTTGTAGAATGATTTTCATGCAGACAATAACTTAATGAGGCCACATAGTAACATAACGTGATTGTGTATAACAGTGTGTAAAACCCTTTAACCGATTAGCACTCAAGTCGGGCATTGACGGTCACCCCGAATCTCCTCAGGTCGGCTATAGCCGGCCAGCGAATACAGCACAGCGTTTGAATTCGGTTTACGTGGTTGTGTCTAGTGATTAACAGAGGCAATAAATGCGACACCTATCTAGACATATAACATTAAATTGTGACTATTTTGGATACTTCCGTTCTCAAAAATATTTACTGCGTTTTCGAAATTTAACAGCAATAACTTTTTGTTTTTGGACATTTAAAAATGTCCTCCAGCCAGGAAGTTGGCCATGTATACAGCTAAAATGTGTGACATGTTATAAATAACAAGTTATATACCAGTGTGTAGATAATGTAATGTTCTTTTAAATAAACCCAACTTGTAGCAGTACAAATCCAAGCATAAAAAAGTTACACCACAACAAAGTATATTGTTTATAAAAAAGTTTCAAAATGTCATAGTGTCAATCAAGAAAGTTTTGACACCACTGTGTAGGTACTTTTATTTTCTACAACATGCATACAACATGCAATTGCGAGAATTGAATAATAAAGGCGCTAGAGCAAAGACAATGGTGCTAGCAATATTTTAAAACATCTAGGTCAAATATTTGAGGAGACACAGGCTTCACGTTAAAATCGGCTGAGTGCAAATAGGTTAAAAAGAAACATGTTGGTCCCTTGGTTTTGGCCAGTTGTGTTGAAAGTTAAAACCATTGATGGATCTGTGTTGTAATTGTGGTTACGTGAGTAACCCGAGTAGGCCAATCGAAGTCAGCCTTAGTTGATGGCTACCCTCTGCACTATTGTTATTCAAAGGTGTGTGTGCCTGTGGGATTTAACAACTCTTTGTGACAACAAACTAGACACCTGCCAGTGACAGACAACAAAGATACAGTCACTGTAACTCTTGCTCTCTGGCAGTACATGTCACAAAGACTAGTGAGGCAGATGTTTTTTTGTCTAGTCAAAGCAAGGATTTCAAAAAAACCCAGCCCCAAGCCATTGTTGTCTGAATGACAGCTGACACCTAACTAGTTCAGGTTCACAGCCAGACTCCAGATTGCAATTAACTCACTGGTTTCATCAAGTGACAAAAGAAATCCGAACAGTCCAGGACATTTAACATCTGTCTCTGCTTGTCTGTTATTTCTATTTGTTGTTCCTGCTGATATTTGTAAATAAATCTGATGGCAAATAGTGCCACACGTGCTTCTGACACAAATCATTCATAGACATTTTTAGGAGCTTTGCAAATTTAACATGATAATTATGAGTACTTCGTTATGAGTACTTTGTTACATTTAGACAAAAGTACACACATTTGTTCTTCGTTACTCAAGAAAAGTAAAGTAACAAAGTAAAATGTGACATTAAGGCTCTGCTTCCAATTATGCCAAGGGAAGATGAAATGAGGGGCAAAAAGTAAACAGTTTCATCCACTGGGCCAATGACTACAGGTTGTAGCCTTAATATGTAACTCATCCGCATAAAAAACACTAATCCCCATCTGTGGTGAATTGCTAGCATTTATGCAAATTGCTTGTAGATCTACAGTCCTTAAACATAAAACATTTCAAATAGAAAATGTTGCAGCTGTTGACACAACAGCAGTAGTTTAGTCAAACAAGGAATAGTGACTCCTGGGGGACTGGTGTTAGCCAAATGTTATTCATCCCCAGGCATCTGTGCTCTCCTGGGGTGAGGGGGTATTAAGCCCCCCCCCATACTAGGTCTCCTAGGCCATGACACAAACAGAATGACAGGAGTGAATTAGCAACTGCATCAGGGGGAATCAGGCATTAAATAATAATTATTTGCTAGGCAGGTCCAGGCTACTGGAATTTGTGTGGCAACTGGCAACCCCAAATGATTACGTAAGAACCACTGGCTTAGATGATGTTTGCAGTCTTCTGTGTGACACATGTTTGCAGTCTTCTGTGTGACACTAAAGTTGTATTTTATGTGCACAGTGATGAAATGTCACCTGGTAAACTGAACATTTCCTGAAAGGAGAAATAAAAAATATTTTGTATTTAGTTCCAAAAACAAATTGGCAAGATGACAGAATAAAACTTATTTACGCACGCACGGACACACCACAATGCACACATGCGCACGCATGCACACACACACACACACACACACACACACACACACACACACACACACACACACACACACATTTTCATAAATATATATGCTAAAGGTTATAAATCCAGTTAGAATGCACTGTATAATTAAATAAAAATGAGCAAAGTCAAAATAATATATCGAGGTATTAAGGTCAGACTCGTCACGGTCTCCTGTTGTGGTGACATAAATGGTCAAGGGTCATTTATTTTCCTTTGCAGTTGAGACGGGAACTCAGTAGAATGGTGTAGCATAATTCACATTTACTAGGTTGAAAGCGACCACTGGCAGTGCTGGATTGACAGGCAGAACGTGTTTACTCTGACCAACTGTCCTTAGAATTAATGTGTACCAATGGATGCCATGATAAATTAAGTATGCACGTGTACTAGTAAACGGATGCATAAACACACATGTGACAAGGGTTTGCTAGGTAATAAACACGGTCTTTAAAAAGACTTGTTTTAGAGACTCAGTTTAATTGGGTGTGCAGATGTTTGAGCTGCCTGTGCATGCCCACCCTCTGACATGGTTGACCTAAAACAGGGCCAAGGCAAGCAGAGCTTTATGCGGGACCAAATTATTGTCAGTCACACATGTTTTGGTGGACACGTGGATGTTAACCGCTAAGCCAGTTTACAAACTTTCAAATGTGTCTGATGACCTGAAATGGAATACAAACACATGTGACACCATTTACACTCACTTCTAAATATAACTGACAATAATTATCTATGGTTTTGGAACCTTTTTTTGCTCCTTCGTTGTTTTACCCGTCCACCCATATTTCTACCTGTCCACAATGGTTTTTACCTGTCCAAATGACGGGTCTCGGCATAAAGCTATGTTGTCAGGTAATCTTTTGGACTCCCTAGTAGTGGACAAAGCTATATATAATTGGTTAATTATGCTGAAGCCAAGGTGTGCATGCGAACAGGAATTTTGTACTGGCAAAAAATTAATATTACCACATGAAGGGAATTTGAGTGTAATAAGCATTTACAATCTTGATATGCATGAAGTTCTTGAATGCTCTCCTTTATGCACATAAACAATTTGTTTACAATGCGTGGGCAGCCGTCCATATGCCTGGTGTGCCTGTGACCACTAATGTTTGTAGGTGCATGGGCAGTCTGCAGTTGTCTAGTGTTTGACCTACTGTGGACCTTGGCCTGGGGTGGGGCTAAATCCGTCCCTGTTGTGTTTCTCTGTGATTGATGATGAAGCTGAGGGTGGCACATGCAGCCACAGAGCAGTAGGGGCCTACACAGAGTTCTACTGGTGTGTTCTATTTATATCTATGGGACCATGTGGGCTCCTTGTGCTTATTTTCTGTGGAGGTACTGTCAGGTCATAATGAGGGAAATGATTGGCTGGCTATTTACAAAATCAAACCTGCAACCAATTGTCAAAAAAGTATGTTGATTATCTTGCACATTTGATAAGGTTTTTTTAAATTAATTTTATACAGTGCTAACTCATGCAGTCATCGTTTACAGAAGAGTTGGTTTTCTGCTGGACAGATTGAGAAACTTATTTTGCTCTGCAGAAATGGCAACTATTGTAGGAAATGCATGTCATTGATAATGATAGGGAAATGTTTATTGTGTAGTCATTTTCTGTACAGTCCCCATTTATTTTGCCTTGCTTACAATAAACAACATGAAAACGTTTGGACAGTACACTTTTATCTCTGTTAATTCACAGTAAAATTATTTACACTTACAGGCAATAAGCAATTAGCTTTGTTAAAGGAAAGTGAGACATAGCAACTGACCACCATTTATGGTATGGACTGGGGCCTGCACTGCACATTTTAACTGCATAACTGTTTACAAACTGTCACCCAGCCAAGTTGTGCCAACCTGCCCTAATATAGAGCGCAGACATTCTTGCAATTTTATTTTCTGCTTAGAAGGTAATTACTGATAGTATTAGTAATAACGTTGATAGCATGTTGATAACATTTACAAGTACCCGGTAATTATGTTTTGTGAAGTTACTCAAGTTCAGGGTATCTACCACTTGACAGAAGTTTGTTTGTTGTGTTTGTAGCTCTATTGTAATTATTGACGTTGTCGTTATGTCTAACTTAAGTAATTCAGACATTGATGGAATTTTCAGATAGAGTTTTAAACGAACGCTGTCATCAAAGGGGAACGTTTTGCAGTACAATTACGCTTTTGAAATATAACACTGACTTAATTATTCTGCTGGGATGACAGTTATTATCACGAAGAATGCCATTTTGTATATAAAATATGGAAAATATTCACACTCACAAAAAAACAAAATTATTTCAGTTTTGTTTACCATAAACATGTCATTAGTTATACATTTTATAGAATATTTCATATGCAGCAAGTCAGTTGTTAATATATAAAATAAAATATTTTAAAAAGTTTTTGAAATGTTTCAATATTTGAATTTTGTGAAATTTTGATAATTAATATTTGGGTAATAAATTACATATATGGCATTAATTTGGCTATTTACACAAGGAATTAGTACTACAGATGTAGTGAAAAGTTTATTTAGATCCAACCATAATTTATTTATTTATTTGTATTTATGCAACTCAAGTATAGGTGGAACTGTATAGCACATGATTCAGTCACAACACAACCACAATCTCTCGTTTTAATAGAATTCAATAGCAGGTATATATTTCCATTAATCTGCTCTTGAGAGGGTTAATAAGTCTGGTTCCGGTTCAATTCGTGTGTCTGTCTTCATTAGTTTTGCATGTACTGTATTTGTTACTGTCATCTAGCTCAGCATCAGTCTCAGACTCGATTGCAAGTAGTTAACTGGCATTGCCATTGTGAGGCAACACAAACACGCCAGACAATACCCAACCATAAATAAAACCAACCATTCACACCCAGTTGGGTAAATTAGGTAGAATTTGTTTGTTTTGGGTTCACTGAAAACTGGGAGAATAGCTGCTCTGTCCGCCGCCATTGTGTAGATAAAAGCATCAGGTAATGAAAACCAAAATATCTTGTTCGCTGTCCACGACCACCTTGTGTCTCCTCAAGGGTTTGCCCCTGATCACAGGAACATGGTAGACCAGTTTGTACGTTGAGTGTAGTGCTGGTTCGATACCAGGTTTTGTTCGATACCGATTGATACCTGAATTATTTCGATACTTAGTTTTAAGTCTAATATTCATATAGAACACAGTTTCTAATAGACGCACATTATGCAACAGAAGCAGTGCTGGTTCGATACCAGAATTCTTTAGTATCAGTCGATACTAGCGCCATAGAAACACACACCTAAAGCCATAACACACACACACACACACACACACACACACACACACACACACACACACACACACACACACACACACACACACACACACACACACACACACACACACACACACACACACACACACACACACACACACACACACACACACACACACACACACACACACACACACACACACACACACACACACACACACACACACACACACACAATTTTTCACTAGTAGGGAAATACCGGTATGTATACAAATATTTTTCATCAATCAATGCATGCTAGGTCTAAATGATGGCAATATTTTGTTGACGCCACCTTGAAGCTGCTTGGTAAGTCACTCAATGTCTTCAACTACAGCATGTTGCATTATTGTCATGTGTCCAAGGGTGCTTACTATTTTTAAAGAATGTCCTAATAGTTATGCCATTTGTCGTGCATTCAAGTCTTGGCAGACACTCTTGGTAACTATACGGTACACCTAGATTCAATTTTCAACCTAACCATGTACTAACTCACTGATCATTTTATAGTCATGCAAACAATGATTAATATGCAATTTTCATTTTATTTTATGTAAACAAACAACAGTTGTAACTGTTTCAATATAATAAGTTACTGTTGTAAAACTAAAAGGTAATTGTAATATAACATGAAAACAATAAAGACAACTGCAATAAAATACCTAGTGACAAATTAATTAATTAATTGCACTGGATTATTTTTAATTAACAACAGTACTTCACCGCAGCCATTTGCATATACACTATATAGCAGCTTAATTTCAAGTCAATGTGTGTCCTAAAGTTAATATCAACAAGTACAGCTGAAACATAACATAAAAATAATATACTCTTCACAACACAGGTTCTGTGTTCAATTGAGACCACTCGGCAGTTTGGACAATTATTGAAGACATTCTGTTCTTAAAGTAATGCAATTGGACCTCTTTACCATTAGTGGTTTTCATGCATATATACTGTTGGTATTTTAATTGTTTCTCTGCATTGTTTTTATTTTTTTATTTAATCTGATTTATCCTTGTATTTAAATATTTAATTATTTATGTTGTTATTTATGTTATGTTATACTATTTATTATTATTTTAATGTGTACTATAACTTTTCAGCACTTGCGTAAACCTTTGAATTACCATTTCATTCACCTGTAATTTTACCATACGTAAATTTATTTATGTAAACTAGGAACTTGCTTTATTAACTTCCACTTTTCAAATTAGCTTGTATAGGACACTATGTGATCTTATATGTATTAGATTGATGCCTACATTATAAATGTTTGCCGATATGGTGGCAATAGCCATGGGATTTATGGCATATAAAGGTTATTATTATTATATAAATTGCCTTGCATTTCTGGGGACTTTGCAACCTTATGCAAGCTTCCCATAAGCCTTTCAACCATGAACCATTTAATCTATATTTTTTTAACAAATTTGTGTCTTGCACAGTGCTAACCTTCCGTACATAAACTTTGGTAGTAGCAGACTAGCAGTGGATATTTCTGTATGAACTCAGATTCATCTGGAGACCGGCGTGATAGAATTATCTTGTTATTATGTATAACTAGTAGTTTTCAGAAGAGTCGAGCTGGGGTTCAGTAGAACAGGTCTGCCCGGGGTGAAGAGAAAAGTGCTTTCAGCAGTTCTGACGACCGGATGCTGCACTGCGTTTATGAAATTACATTTACCGTAGTCTTATGCATGTACGTGTCCTTGTTGCAGACGAGGCAACGACAAGTGAGTGGGGTGCACACGCCAGGATGGGCACTCCTCACAGTGCCTCTGTCCACCCAACTGAAGCCCTCTTAGAGATACCACCAGCGAGTATGCAAGGGGTGATCAACAGGGTGATAGACACAGTGCATCCTACGCTGACACCAAGCAAACCGACTGGTGAAGTGCTTGAGGGTACTCATGCTGCAGGAGACAGCATTGCAGTGACTAGAATAGAGGACGTGCCATCTACAGGGACCTGTTTTGCACCTGAAATTATGGCAGCTAAAGAGAAAGTGGTCTATGTTAAAACAGTCGCTGACTTCAACAGCAACATGAAAAATAGTGACCGTCTAACACATATGCTGACTGAGCATGACACGGTTAAGCCAGATGGACCAGCAGACACGGTTAAGCCAGATCAACCAGAACAAGTGCACATTGTGTCTGTGACGCCCATTGCCAACGTAGCTAATGTGAGGGGAGGGAAGAGTATTTTCACGTGCCTGTATTGTCCTTATAGATGCTGTGTCGAAAACCAGATGATTCTGCATATGTTGGAACATTGCGACTTCACGGTCAGGCGTCCTCTGCCCCAGAGCAGTAACTTCTGCTACGAGGCTGGGAATTACTTGTGTGTCTCCTGTGCATTTGAAACTCCATCGCGTCTAATGTTCCGTGAACATGTCCGCTGTCACGTACACCCAAAGCCGTATTCGTGTGCGGAATGTGGGGCATTTATTACCCTGAAGAACGTCAGAGATCACTACATGTCGTTGCATGAACGTGTCATTCCAGACATTCATGTTGCACCATCGGATATAATGGACACGCTTATGCAGCGATTGGGATCGGCGGCTCCACTTTTAGTCACTAATATACTTGTGCAAGATACATCTCTAGATGTGTGTAAGCCAGTCCACTTTCCCAATCAGCCAGACTCAGCTTCAGCCCACAGTCTTCAGAGCACAAGTGAATCATGTCTGACAACAATTACCCAGGCAAATGTACAGTCCCCGCAAAGGAGCTGCGAAAACGGAACTAGCAAGAATGCGCCATCGTCTATGCGAGGCACTGAATTTCCACCTGCCCCTTACAACATTGATATCTCTGCAAACAGTGCAGAATACATGCGAGCAACGACGAAACCACGCCGTGGTTCAGAGGATGCTGAAAGTGGTGTCCATGACATGGATTTGGAGTTGGGTGACGGGGAAATCGGTCCTCCTCAAGATAACGTGTCACCTTCTTCCTATGACGTGCTTGTGTCAAAGAGCTATAAAGAGTTGAAACCGCTCCAGGACTGTCAGCCAGTTCAGGAGACATATAAACAGGCCCCAGGAAAGCCAGATGAAACTAACGAGAAGGTGTCAGCCATTGAAAAACCCACTGTAACAAATCAACCAGAGCAACCAAAACCAAGTCAGATCATTGTCCTGAAACGATTCCAACAGCCGCCAGTGAAGAAGCTACCGGTAAAGAAGCAGACATTGAAGTTGTTGGTTGATTTCGACAATGGCGTGTTCGCGTGCAAATCGTGTAATTTAAAAGAGCGTGATGAAGCTGTCTTTCGGAAGCACATATGGCAGGATATTCACTTGTCCGGTGTCTGTACACACGGTGGCAGTGCCAGCAGTGTTGATGGTTGCTCAATCCTTAATGACCTCATGTACATGTTGCATCCAAAGAAACACGCAAGTAACACGCCAGTGAGTGGTAAAGAGACTTCTGCTGCTCCGACACCTGCTGCTGTTCCAGAAAACGCACCCAGTGAATCGGAACGAAAGCAGAAGGCAGCTAAGAGAAATCGGGCCAGAATTAAAAGAAATTTGAGTAGACTAGAAAGAAACCTGGCTAGGATTGAAAGAAAAGAGACCAGAGCCGCTGCTTGTGCTGCAAGGTCAAAGTTGGGTCGCACAACAAAAACGACAAAGAGTGAAAGCGATGATGAAGATGACGATGACGACGACTTCAGCCCCGATGACAGTGATGATGAAGATTGGTGCAATGAAATAAATGAAAGTAGCCTGAGCGAGGAAGAGGATGCCAAAGGCGACTGTACACCATCAGAAGATCTCGACACGGAGGAGTCTGTAGAGTCATCTGACTCTAGTAACTCTGACGCAGAAGACCTATCTCCAGAACATATTCAACAACCTGTGACATCTGCCACCTCTGAGCCACAACTTGTCAATGAGTGCCAGCCTACCCGTAAGACTACAAGTGTCAACTCAGAGCACATGGGCGAGACAGGGAACTCGATTATTCCTGATTCTGACAGACTGTCAAAGCCTGTCCCTTCAGAACCGAGTGATGATGATAATAATGACGCGGTTACCCTCGAGTTGGAATCCAGTGGAATGAATACCCCCGAGTTGCAGGGTTTCTCACATCCTGCTACATCTGAGTCGAATCCGGAGACAGACGCGCCAGATGATCATATGAATATCGGCGCTACACACGAGGTACGAGAAACTCCAGAACATTACACATCGACAAAGGATGGTATCACCAAACCCCAGTACGAGGGATCCTCAAATACAAACAATAAAGAAAAGAGCCGTGCAACACAAGAATTTCAAGGAACCCTCGAATGTGACGCTTCTGAGAAGAACGCCACTGAGAAGAATGGTTGCGAACAGCGTGACAAGAAGACGAGTGATTCTAGAAACAGTGCAAACGACGAATCTTCAAATTGTACTAAACATTCCCAGAACACTGAGCTAGTGGGGACGTCTGAATCTACCTCAGCGTTTAGAGATAAGCCCGAACCTACAGCGCCAGATACCAACGAGAAAGCTGTTGCTGGGTCAGCTGCAACAATCAGGGGTACGAAAGACCAAAATAGGTCATGTAGCAAGACCGACGTTGGCATGAACATTCAATTCGAATCTAGCAGTAGCAGTAGTGACGTGATCGTTTTGAGTGAGGAGATTGATAAAAGTGCCTCAAAGTCGACCTTTGCATCGCCAGGAGAACTCGATGCTGAATGGACAACAACTGGTCGTCGAACACGCCATCCTAAGAAATCGTCTCTTAACGAAGAAGCAATGATGGACAGTGACCCAGTACAAAAAACAATCACTCCGAAACGAACCAAAACTGCACAGTCCGCTGACGACAAGAAAGCGGCTGGGAAGACAACAGAGAAGCCAACGAAGAGTGCGGACAAGAAGGCCAGTCCTCAAAAGAAAAATGGTGGCGAAAAATCTGAAAACGACAAACCAAGCGTCGACGGTGGTGACAACGAGACAGACTCGGAGGATGAGGAAGAGAGCGGACACTTCTACAAGTGCAGGTTACCGGCGTGCGGCCGGTCGTACGAAGACGTGGCCAGTCTGAAGGCGCACATCAAGAAGAGCCACTCGACAATGACGCTGTTCCCTTGCCCCTACTGCTCCTGTTTGTGGTCTGATTACAACCGCATGTTGGATCACTTCCCGGCACACACAGGACCCACGCCTTACCGCTGTGTTCAGTGCGACGTCTGCTTCGCGAAGAACTCGCAGCTGAGGAAGCACCTCAAGAAGTCGCATCACGTGAATAAGAAGTTCAGGTGTACGCTCACCGACTGCACGTTCGACACGAACCTGTGGACGGACTTCAAGGTGCACAATTTGAGCTATCACACGAACGAGAAAGCATTCACGTGCTTCGCATGCGACGCTAAATTCACCAACCTCAACGATTACTTCCTGCACATAGAGTCGGGAATGGAGACTCTGATCTGCTGTTCTCAATGTACGATGAAGGCAAAGATGAGGCACACGATTCTGCGACATGCCGGTTCTGTCCATCCGGGATTGTCGAAGGGCGTCTTCGTCGAGACAACAGTCAAGTGTGCTGAACCAAACACACAGTCGCAGCCAACGGCCGTGCTATTGAAAACGAAACGCGTCGTTTATGAGCACCTGAAGAAGATCATCCTTCACGAGTGCGGCCATTGTGACTTCGCCGACGAGAACAAGGCGTCGTTTGATCGACACGTGAAGAGTCACAGTCTCTCGGATAAGCTCCAGTTAGCGTTCTCCTGTCCGCATTGCCCGTTCGGCAGCAGCGACATAAACCAATACAAGACGCACATCGCGAATCATCGCAGCAAGCCGACGCATCAGCTGCGGTGCTTCAAGTGCACCCATTGTCCCTTCGTCACCAACGTGATGATGATGATAGAGAAGCACCTGCAAGAGATGCACAAGAACAGACCGTTCAAGTTTGAGGTGCAACAAGATGTAGTGGCCGCCAAGATGAAACGCACTGGCGCCAATTCAGGCATGACGCAAAGTGGCTCGAGCGTGACGACATCGTCGACAGTGGTGCAAGCGAAAAGTGGTTCAAGCGCGACTGGAAAAGTTCAGCAATCGGTTCATTCAACCGAGACGTCTTCGTCTGGCAATGCTGTCAAGAAAGACGCGGTAGTTAAGCATAGAATGTCTGCGACTGAAACAAAGCGTGGCAGGGTGAAGCGTCGACGACGAATCAAGCGAATACATTCCAGCGATGATGATGACGACTACGACGATGATGAAACTTATTCTCCGAAGGAGAAGAGCAAACATGTTACTACACCTGAACCGACGACCCAGATAACTGATAGATCGTTATCGCTTCGTCGCAGTTGCCGAATCGCTAAGGCTCCGAAGCGAACTGACAATATAAATAAAATTTCGTCTGACGAGGCAGATGCAGGTTGCGACATTGATGACGAAGAACCGACAGTTCCACTGTCAAAAAATGTTAACGACAGCACCAGACCGCAGCCCGCCACACCACGTACTACGCCTGCAGAGAGAGCACCAGCTACAGCCCCTCGTGCTGTTGCAAAGGACAGCGGAGTGCAGATCGACCGCTTCCACTGCGACTCGTGTGAGTTCGCATGCGCTGATTGGAAGGTGATGCACGATCACGTGCAGTCTTCGCACGGAAACTGGACGCAGTGGAACAACGTTAGCATGGCGGTGTCGAGCACTGCCACCACCACGATGGCTGCCGCCGCCGGCGAACACGCACCTGGCGACAAGACAACGACGGCGACCGGACGTAGACTCTGGTTTCGCGCAGGACGCACAGAGGTACTCGTGCAACTTGTGCAATACTAGCTGCCGGGAGTGGGACGCCTTCAAGACGCACATGGCGGACGCGCACAGCTACGAAGTAATAAAGCCCGACGATGCCAACTCGAACATCATGGCCGTCCCGATCGAGAGGCCGCCAGCACCGGTGCCGGTGTACCGCGGTGGTCAGTACCGCTGTCCGAACTGCACGTTCTCGACGGACTCGAAGACGAGCATGTGGAGACACAAGAAGGGCCACTCGACGAAGCTGAAGGCCGGCTACAAGTGCGTGTACTGCAACTACACGTCGCCGCAGAAGTTCGTCATCACGAGACACTTCCAGAACTGTCACCCCGACAAGCCGACGAATCAGACGCACGTCGTCGTGCTACAATCAAGGAAGATGCCGGCGGTCTGCCAGAAGGCCGCCGACCCAAGGCCGCCGACTGAGCACACTGTCGTTGGTGTGAACAGTCAAAGTAGTGGTAATCACGACGTCGTCCAGCCTGAGCAGAGCGGTGCCCCATTGGAAGATCGTGAGGTAGGTACCATTGAAGCTGCCTCCTCGGTTGGTTTAGACCAGTTGTTTAAATAATAGCCGTCGTTTGTTAGTTTAAGGTGTCTATTTTTAAATGATTTATAGGATATGTTGTTACAGCTGGTATTTTGTTTAAATTGATTTGCTGGGCAGGCACTTCTTCAGTATACTGAAAACGTGCAGGGCACGTGATTTGTTGGGAGAACGAGGAACGTTGATAACTGAGGGTTACATAGAACACGTGCGCAGTATGTTTTATTTGTATCGCGCATTTGCGTGACGATTCCAGTATTGATTATCACGTAAAGCAAATCTGTTTTTGTTTTTACGTATATAGTGTCAGTAATAGACCACGTATTTACTTGGCAGCTCGACACTTGAAGTAGTGTCGTCAGGTCCAGTGTGAACTGTATATTGAGACGAATATTAATTAAAATGAATTATGTTAGGCCTTTCAAACGAAAACCCCACTACACTCATGATATGAAATTACCTGTTAAATGTATTTACACTGTATAAAAAAGGGTCATTCCTTTATTAGGTTATTATGTAGGACACAGAGGGTTTTGCTACAGGTCTTACACCTAAAGGGCGACATAGCCAAATTAAGTAAGCACAAATGTAATTTATCTATGACTTGTGATGAATGTGTAGTTTTACACACAAAAAACAAGTACTTTTTGGTTTATATATAGCTTTTAACCTGTAACTTACGTTGTCCGAGTTACAGAAAAAAATGTGTGGGTGAGACAGTGTTGCAGTTATCGAACGTTATGTCGATAAGATGCAGTGGTATAGTTGAGTGGGTTTAACTCTTTACGTGCGCTTCTGTTACAGTCTCACAGCGACAACGACGACCTCCCCGACGACGAGGACGACAACGGAGTGGGCCAGACGAACGCGGACTGTTCTAGTTACTGCAGCCGTGTCGCCAGCCACGACCTCTTCCAGTGTAACCTATGCGAGTTCATGCACCGCTTCCCGTCGAAAGTGCTGCGCCACTTTAACTACCGACACACGAAGCACTGCCCCTACCAGTGCGGCTACTGCGACTTCCGATCGGTGGAGAGCAGCAAGGTGAAGCGCCACTGTGGCTCGGCACACCGCGGCCAGGCGCCGATGGTGATTAAGGTCGACGTCGACGCGAAGACGTCGGAGCCCGTCGGCGTGCTGATGTCCGGAAGCAACAAGGACGGAGACGTCGAGACGGAGGGCAGTGACGAGGACGACGACAAACAAGACGGGGACAACCAGTGGTGGTGGCGGCGTCACGTGATGATGTCAAACAACCAAATGGTGAGCTGCAAGTTGTGCGGGTATCGCCAGGTGGGGACGTCGGCGCTGAAGCGACACATCCTGGCCGTACACCTCGGATTCACACCGTTCGCGTGCAAGTACTGCGACTTCTCGACGATGGAGATCAGGAAGGTGAGAGAGCACATCAAGAAGACACACCCGGGCCTCGAATGCAAGGTAGTGCGACGCAAATACCAGGACGTCGAAGAGACACCTGCACCCGGTGGGAAGCTCGGCCGCAATTCCGGTGAGGCAGGTGAACAGGAGAGTCCACTGCCTACCATCCGTGTCC
This sequence comes from Ridgeia piscesae, assembly GCA_025642075.2. NCBI lineage: Eukaryota > Metazoa > Annelida > Polychaeta > Sabellida > Siboglinidae > Ridgeia > Ridgeia piscesae. The sequence goes on from JAODUO010000340.1 coordinate 53,416, forward strand.
GCTCTCGGACTAGTGTGTCGTCGAGGGAGGGAAGGGCCGATGACAACACGTCCTTCGCTGACACGCCTGTTTCCCAGACCGTGGAGTCGACGGACGTGACTCCGGATGCGAATGCGACATCCGCTACAGCGCCGACCTTGCTTGCGAGCACGCTGCTGAACGTGAAGCCTGAACCGAGCAGTGAGCCTGACACCGTCCGTAGACCGCCGAAGCATATGAAGTTCTACCGGTGCATCTACTGCGACTTCTGCAGCGAGGAGAGTCTTCACGACATCCGTGACCACATCTTCGTATCGCACCTGCACCGCAATCACTTCGTCTGTCCGCACTGTCAGTTCGGGAGCATGAAGAGAGAAGACGTCATCGCACACTGCTTGACAGATCACCCCGACGACAACCAGAAGGTGGACGAAGACCGAACGCACACGCGCAACATCTCGATCCTGGAGACTCACGGGGACGTGCTGCTAGTGGGGATGCTGACGGATAATAAAGTACCGCTGATCGAGTTGCCGAAGAACCTCCAGGAAATAGCTCCTCCACGCACCGCCACGTCGGTCACCGAGACACCTCCTGCGAGCCAGCTGGTGGAATCTGCCACCGGACCGACGAGTCGTCGCAGTAGACCCACAGCGCGCAAGAGGACGTCCGCGGTGTTCAGGAATGGTAACCAGAAGGCGACTGAGAAACCAAACGCGACGAAGAAGAACCAGAAAAATGGCACTGTCGTTTTCGCGTGCAAGGCATGCGGTTTTAGGAGCCACCGCCGGGACACCGTTCAGAAACACGTGCTTGCCATTCATCTTCACAAGAAGGCGTACCAGTGTTCGTGTTGTAAGAAGAATTACGACAAGCGCTCCACAGTGCAAGTTCATATTACGACTTTTCATCCCGGGGAAAAAGCGGTAGTAGTATACATCATGAAACGCAATCGGAACACCATCCGAAGTTTCATAGTCAATAAGGTCATCGACGGCGCTGGAGAGACGGCCACGGCAGGAGGAAGGAAGACACGAAGAAAAACTGGCGCCGTGAAAGATCCAACAGAAATCCAATCGGAAACACGAGCCTGTGCCCCGGTTACCGTTGGCGCCGAACCTACATTTAAAGAGGGTGAATGCGACGGCGCGGTGGCGAAGTTGCATTCGCCGAGCACGACGGAGGACGCGTCGGTGTCGTCGGCGTTCCTGTGGAAGTGTACAACGTGCGGCACGAAGCTGGCGATGCTGGAGGCGATGCGCCACCACGTGCTCACGGAGCACATGGACATGCAGCCGTACCAGTGCGCCGTGTGCGTCTTTGGCGAGCGCACGAGCGAGCTGGTCGAGGCGCACATCCGGGACACACACCGACACTCGCGCATCCACATCCCTGTCGTCGACGTGGTGGCGGAGAAGGGAGACGACCTGAAGGAGAGGATGGTCCGCGTGAGGACGAAGAAGGCGCCAGCGACGACGGCGTTCGACACCAGCAAGAAGTTCGACTACAGCACGCTATGCACCATAGACAGGTTCGGCGAACCCGTTTACCGTTGCGACATGTGCGATCACGAGGTGAAATCGAAGGCCTCTATGATCGCCCATCGCCAGTCGCATTCAAAGTTCCGCCGCTTCGGCTGCAATTATTGCGCGTACAGATGCAGTCAAATAATCTTCATGGGAAGCCATATAATCAACGTACATCCGGGCCGCCCTATGAATTACCACGATTATCGCTATAGTGGTGCGGGCAGCAATGACCAGACGCACCAAGGAGAGATGATGGGGCCGAACAGGAGTGGACAGTCGGTGTTGTGCAAGGCGTCCCGTAGGTCCGGTGAGGTCGAGAAGAACGCACGTGTCACCGACTACTTCCCCGCGGCCGTTAAGACCCCCGATGACGTCAAGGCCTCGGGTAGCCTTGAGGAGGTGACTCCGTCATCGGAAGACAACGCCGATACCGGTGATGCCCAACAATCGTTGTTCGAATGTCTGATGTGCGGCAAGACTATGCAACTGGCCAGGAGTGTGCGCTACCACATCATGAACGACCACCTGAAGTATATGCCACACAAGTGCAAGTACTGCAAGGCGAGACACGTGAACAGACGCGGCGTTCGCGAACACATCGCCAGGTACCATCCCGGCAAACCGTGCGTCATAAACTACAAGTCCAACAAGAACCTAGATGCGATCGTCGAAGCGAATGTTAAGCTTGTAATAGGAGGCACCGCCGACAAAACGAGCAAGCCCGCACAGAGCAACGCGGATGTGAAGAAACCGTGTCCGGGTGACTCGCGCGCGCACGCGTCGCCAGCGCGCAGCACGAGCAGCTCGCGCGCGCACGCGTCGTCGCGGAGCAGCACGAGCGGCGCGAGCACGTCTCCCGAGAGCGAGGACCTGTCCGCCGAGTCGTACGTGTGCGTGCTATGCAAGACGTACACGGCGACGTGGAAGCACGGCATGCTGCGGCACATTGCCGAGGAGATCCACTACTCGCCGTTCGTCTGTCCGCACTGCCCGTTCAGCGCCAACCGGCAGGACACGGTGAGGAATCACGTGAAGAGCACGCACCCGGGCCTCGATGTGTCCGTCAAGTTCAACAAGGACGAGGCGAAAGAGGCGCGCGCCCTCGAACTTCTCGAGAAGTCTGTCGTTGTGCGTGACACAAACGTGACCGGGACGAAGATCAAACGAACCCGTGGTGAGTCCTTCAGTTAAATAACATGGTGATTATTCCGTCGATTTTGTTAGGGTTTGTTTCGTCAGGTAAAGAGCTACGCTAGAGAAAGAAAACGCAGGCACAGTTCGTTTTGCATCACAAGATATATTCTAATGATGGTGCGTCGCAATGACTCACTGTTGATCATGATCTTCAAGAGAGTGAGAACATGCAAACCTAACCTGATAGTGTTAACAAATCCACAAACACTTCTCCGAAATCTTAGTGACTACTCTGTTTATGTATTACTAGAAACAACACAAAGTGTGTTTCGTGCAATTTTTTAGTTGTCTGCCGAAGCATAGTGAAGTTCTTGAGAAAGTTAGTCCGACTCTCTCGTGGTACCTACAACTTCGATCTCTACAGCAAGAGGTCGTATATTTTTGTGTTTTTCACGTGGATGCTTGCACTGTGTTTCAGACGATTCCCCAGGAAGCAGTCGTGGATACAAAAGAAAGATGTCAACGTAAGTATTAGTACGTATTCGTACCAGTGCAGCCACTGAGGCACATCGGAAGCAGTAAAACACAGCTGTTGGTTGACAAATAAACAGCTGTGTTTTACTGCTTCCGATGTGCATATATATGTGTGTGTGCGTGTGCGCGCGCACACACACACTAAAATTAAGCATTAATTGAATGTTTACAACCTTATGGTATCATGTTAAGATATAAAACGTAAGGCAGTACACACTGTGTAGGCCGTCGCGAAACCCTATACATTTCACCGGGGCAGACCTGTCCACTAACAAAGTTACCGCAGCTGTCAGCTCTGTGTTGCCGGTACTCCAACCATTGGCCGTGAACGAACCTTGAAGGCCTGTTCTTGGCATTGGAGCGCGGTTCAGACGGCTCTTTCCTCCTGGAGCCAGGGTTAGGCTGGCATCGATACCGGTCCTCTCTTCTTTTCCCACAACTGTTGTAGTGCCGTGTCTAGCCCCTCCTCTTTCATTCTGGTTCTCTTCTGCCAGTTCCGCCACTTCTCTCTTACACCTACAATCTTCCCACCATGTTCCACCGCTCCCTGTTTTGCTTCCATTTTACGGGAACCCGTTTTCTCCTTACACTACTTGCTCTCCTGGCATCCGTCGAATGTGGTCGATCCATTTTATATTTCTAAACTCTCGTTTCGCTTCGCCTAGAAGAACACCACGTGATACCAGTCACGTGGTCTGTTCTCAGCTGCGTAGGTTGTCGGTTTTGTTGCGGGGACTGTATTTTGAAATCGTTTTGTTTTTCAGAGAGGAGCTTGGAACCGTGTCGCCCGTGCGCAAGAGGACGAGAAGGCCAGGACCGAGGACACCTGGACGGCCGATGTACTGGCTCGAGCTTGGGTTCCAGCCGTACGTTGATGTCGTGGACGTCATGGGGATGCCGTCGTGGGAGCTGAAGCGCCTTCTCCAGCGGCTACGTTTGACTAATGTCTCGATTTTGTTTTAATTACTCGAATTGCAGGTCTCTGTGGTTGCGACACACGGGCGAAATTCCGTTTTTAGACCGCAACGGTACTTATTAAGTTGTCTTAACGGCCATAGTTCTAGGAGGAATAACGTTGGGTTCATATTTGTAGTTATAGTTGGTGCTGTTACTCGTTCCCATGATGCATTGTTCTCACATACACAGATGTAGTTACTCATTGTTTGTTCAACCGCACTCCAACCAATGTGCGGTCAATGTGGCCGTTCAGAATACAACAGATCGATTTCGGCAATGCGTTGGCCTACGTTACTGTGAAACCGTGCTTGTTATAAGCATATCGATTCGTGTCTGTCGAGGGCATTGAAAGCTTAGAAGGTTTTATTAGGAAGTAGTGATGGAGCACATATTTAGCTTATTAGATGTTGGAGCCTCCGGATAATGGTTGATGTAGTTATTTGGCAGATGTACTCGTATATCAGTGGGAATAATAGTATTAATAAACATTTCTAATGATTTTACAACTTCGGATGTTGTTCGTATTTGCATACATGTTGGTTGTATTTGCAATCTTATAAATGCGGCAAGGCTGAGTAATTTTTGAGTCGGAAACAATGGAAATCATACCATGTGCCAGCGGGTATTAGACCGAAGCTAGTGAAACGCAAGCCTGAATCACTCCGTTCCACGACAGTTTGTAAACTGACGGCGCCCTCACACGGATTGCACCAATTTGTTTTTCATGCTACGTGTCTAATATTGCCAACAAGTGTTTCCTCTGGTACACAAATCATGTGTACAAAACTACACTTGTGATAGTGCGATTGTTTATGTTGTAATTATTGGCTCAATCCGTGTGGGGGCGCTGATCAGTTTGCAAAATGGTTCATCCAGTTCCTTTCCAGTAGATTTGCTGGGCGCGGTTTGACGAGTATTGAGTTCACTCTGCTTATCCAGACCATCCTGGCAAACCTAGGCTGTTTGCGTTGCAATCTAACCTTGGCAAATCCCCTACGAGAAGTGCTTGATTTAGCCGAGTCGAACTAGTTTTGCTGGACTTCGCCAATCGTGACTGCTTCACCCTTGAGAATGGCGGAAATACCGATTTGAAGACGAATAAACAATTTCTGGAAATTCAAATATATGTCCAATCGCAAAGGCAGGGGAACGTTGTGTGTACATCCCAAACACTGCATATAGCGCTTGCAGCGTGTAGCTAAATCACCCAAATGTATACCATATCACCGGATGCCGACCACAATCCTTCATTGTGAGTATAAAAGAGGAGTTTTGCAAAGGGATATGTCACAGGTAATGATGGTTGGTACTAGCGTAATCAGCTGCAGCGATCCCTGGCGTGCGTGGATGATCCACACCATCCACTTGTCAGCTGAGAACGCTTTACGTATGCTGGCGCGATTGTAGCACACGTGTGACTGCGAGGAATCGGCACACGTCCGTTGAAAGCCCTTAGCCTGAGGGGAATTTTGAAACTATAAAATCATTAGGCCCCTATGGGTCATTGCTGTCGCTGTAGGTGGCCCACTGACGGTGTAGCGCCGGATATACAAAACGTATTGGCAGAGCTTAACAAAGGCACACCTTAGCTCGACAGTAGTTAATTGCCCCATGTAGTAGCGCCTGCTCTAGTTGCGAAAAATCGTCACATGGCAGGCAATCATTTAAGACAGGGGAATTGGCATTGGCCCTATAGGTGTTTATACTTCGGGGTCGGTTTCGTGGAGCGGCATAACTAAGTTACACATTAAGAGCTGGACCCAGTTTCATGGCGCGTACTTAAGACGTCGTAGCGGGCGATAACCCGTCGAAAGCCTAAAACGTCGTAAAGTTACGCTAGTTGCGTTTCACGAGTCTGCTCCATAGTTGCACTTAGCTGCACCATGTATTTAATAGGCGTAACTTTACGCTAGTTGAAATATTTACGGTATGCTCCCGAAGTTGAAATGTATACGGTATGCTCCCGACATGCCCTCTCTCAACATAATTATGTGTAATGTTTACACTGGATATCCTTTACATTCATCATAGCTTCCCATTTGCTATACGAACGAAAAGGCTGCAGCTAGAAAGAAAAAGGTTGTTCAGACACAGCACAAATACAGGGATTCCCACAGCGACCTAACTAGGTCAATACTATGTTGACTTACCTGCGCGAATGCTAAATTGGTCTCATGAAACCGGCCGTAAGCTGCATACTATTCGTTGTTAGCTGCGACCAGTAGACCGCATAATTGCACGTAAAGTTACACGGCTTCATGAAACTGGGCGCTGGTGTAATTTAGACCGGTTTCATCATAAGTTTTAACTTTCGCATAATTACGTCGTCATCATCGTGGAATTGACCTAGTTCGGTCAAAGTGAGGAAACTGGCGGTTCATAAAGCTAATGTATAAGCATATATAGCTAGACTGATCACTCCCCTCTCTTAAATACCATATATCGGTCTAGTAGCAGTAGTAAAATTTATAAAAAGTAGTATACGAGTTCAGATATAAACTTCCGACTACCCAGTGGAAAATCACAAGATAAATTGCTTGGTTGGCCGCAGCCCGCAACTTGATTTTTAGTCCAGTAAATATTGATCATGTCGGGCTCTGTCATTTTGCACCATTGTGTTTATATATTAATAGATACTAGCCATCAAGCACATTATAGATGATTAATTTGTTTTTGCCCAGCTGTCATCCCTTGGATTGCAGCCTGGTCGCCCTGGTGGATATTTATATCTACTACGGCGGAACCAGCGGATTTCTGCACTTTGTGTAATTTGATCCCATTTGATTGATGACAAACTTCTTTGCCAAAAGGTGGGATAGGGAAGTCCTACACAGGCACCCCTGTAACATCTGCATCTTGCAGAGATATAAATAGAACCCATCAGTAGAACAAGATCGCTCGCTGCTATCAGTTGACACATGATACTTCGAAGTCAACACGGGCTGGTGACAGCCATGTTACTGCCAGGCAGAATATATTGTATAACTGAGATTCTCACCTGTTGAAAGAGACTCCGGATCCTGTTTTCTGTCGGTTGGTACAGTTGTACGTTACACAGGAAGTAACCATATTTGCGACTTCACAATGACTGTTATAACCAGCATATCGCCAAATGGATTAACGTTGCTGACATCAGTGTCTACCACCGAACTGTCCAGTGTTTGGGTTCTATATAATCCAGGTCGCAGCCCTTCCTTTATTGACTAAGCTGGAGGCTACAGCCTATCCCACTGGATCATTACTCACATTGCCAAGGAACCACAGTGACAAATATTTAGATCCCTACCCCAACACAGTGAACCAACTCAAAACATTCAACAGCTGGCCCTGCTGGCCTACTCCAGAAATTAATCATGAGCTGTCTTAACTCGGCCTAGGGCTATGACACATGCCCAAGTAAAAAAATTCGTCTTAGCAGACTTTTTGTTTACATTTATTACGTTGTTCAACAGTTCTATTCTATATATCCTGCCAGTGAGTACAGCAAATTCTGCCGTGCAAGTAGATGGCAGCCAGAGGTCCATAGCGGCTTCAGTGCAGCGGGCCAGCTTGTCACTCTAGTCTATAGGGGAAAGATTAATGATCTAACTCTGTGGCATCTTGCGAATCAGGTAAGCAGTGTTGGGTCCAAAGTTTACCCTCCAAATATTCAGTGATTGGAGCGGGCCCTCTTCAAATGTGTGTTGCCAACATAACTATTTAAAATAGTATAACATAAAGGCCTTTGTTTATTTTAGAATTAGCACCAGACCAACAATGAATTGTGCTTTATTTTTACCAAAAATAGAAATAGAAATTACATACATATATGTATATATAAACTGGTCCCCCGTCCCCCCACTTAAAAAACCGGATCGACGCCCCTGGTTAGTGGTACTCTATCCGAGAAATAACCATTGTCCGCTGAAAAAGTAAATAGGCCTACCGCTGTGTCTTAAGTGTACCACTAATCGGTAGATCAGAGGCCAAACGGTGTTGGCACTAATAGAGAAACAACAGGAGAATGTGCAAATAACTGGATATGAATAATCGAGGGAGTGAAGAGAGCTGATCGTTAAGAGAATAGTGGAGGAACTTCCACTGGAGGTTGCAGTGAAGGAATGTTTTAAGAAGAAACTGGTAAGGAGTTGCAATGGGCCGGGCATGTGGAACAAATGGGAAATGGCAAACTGGCAAAGAGAAAGTGGAGAGAAAAGGCAGGCTAGGAAGACTGTTCAATGACAAGGCATTCACTTTGGAATAATAACCACGCAGCTCTGCTGGTGAAAGGGAGTTTGGCGTCGCCAATGATGATATCTCGAGTGCACAATCTTTGGACTACGCACTCTTACAGTTGTCTCATAAACAAACATCTGGCATACGGGATCGTCACACGTTGCTGCATTACAATGGCTGAGCCTGCTAGATGTCTCACCGATGCATGATACTGGCTGACGCAAGGTATGTATGTTGATATACGTACGGACCCCACGAGACGGCGTCGCGACCGCACAGTATGTCATGGATTGACAGGACAAAGGAACCTGGTAAAAGGCGTTTGTGAGATCCGGGAGGGCACAGAGATTGTGGAGAGAGAAAACAGGTTGTAATCTGTTCGAATGACTCGGTATAATATAATTCCTTCTACGCAGTCACAGGGACATCTTTAAATGTTTGAAAGATGCTGATTGTGACACACGCACGCACGCACGCACGCACGCACGCACGCACGCACACACACAGACACGCACGCAAGCACACACAACGCACGCACACGCACACACCCACACCTACCCCCCCACACACACAAAACACACACACAACGCACGCACGCCACCCACAGACACATACGCACGCAGGCACACACAACGCACGCACACACACCCACACCTAACCCACACGCACGCACGCACGCACGACACGCACACACACACACACACAGCACGCACGCACACAGCACACTGCCGCGGACACACATGCTGACAACAACCACTGCACGACAAACATAAAACATACAATTAAATTTAACAACCATTGCCCAAAAATTAAAACATACAATTAAAATTTCTAATCAATGCAACATTTAAAACATATATATATATATATATATATATATATATAATATATATATATAATATATATATATATATATATATATATATATATATATATAATATAATATATATATATATTAATATATATATATATATATATATATATATATATATATATATATATATATATATATATATATGATGCAAACAATCAACTAACATTAAGGGCACTCCTGCTTACAGGCAACCAGTGGTCAAGTCCTCAGGGAAGAGGCAAAGAGGGTGGCTATGTAACACAGAAAGGGACACAGAAGAGATGGGAAACACCAGGAGAGAGATGGAGAGGATGACCACAGACATACAACAGTGGCGTTCCTTTGTCGAAGCCTATTCTCCCAGCGAGCAAATGGGCAAAATTAAGTAGGTAATGGGGCCAAGTGCACCGTCATTGGGAGTCTACACAATGACGTCGTAGCGACGTCACTTCACGACGTCATCATGACTGATAATTAATCCAAAACCATGCTGGGTGGTGACTCTATTCTTCAATTATAGAAAACGTTATTCACTATGTCAATAACAAAATGAACATGTTTTGGCATTCCATGTGTATCGTCATCTGTGATGCCTGCCTGCACCACTGCCAGAACCTCCACTACTGCCTGAGTGCGGGCTTTAGCCTAAAATCAAACCAATGCGGTTCCCATGGCCATGCATACCGGATTAGCGAACTTGCGACCTCGCCTCTGGGTTATCTTACCTTACCTCAAGATCTTATCTCAAGACCCAATTTCAGGAGTTAGTCTGTGCCCATGCATCCGCACCCTTGACCCAGTTGCATAAATTCACCAGTCGTTAACTGGAGGAGTTCAAGAACTTTCCAGTTCAAGCCACAAATGTTCGACCCAGTCCCAGTTGTGATGTTATGCCAATGCAAATGCATAGAACGATATATGCAGTTATGAGATGTGGGCTTGGGAGATGACGAGACTGGAGGTCGATCACTGTTATTCCTCTCACATGTAATCATAATAAATTGGTTTGTTCAGTACCTCTGGTGTCGAATCAGATACGTATGAATGCGAGATGAGTCCGACAATTCTATTACCCATAGGTCAAGTTAAAGACAACACGTTTCACCAGTGGCTGACATGAGTGCCTTGTGTGAATCATGAATGTTTGTGTCTACAATTTGCACGAAGTGATTGGCAAATTGGAACGCAGCATGAGGCATGATAATTATGTGCTACTCCCTCCATTAGAACATATGACCTCGTTATTCGTTATTATTGAGTAGAGTAGGCCTGTGCCATAGCTATGCATTGACACCCATTGTCAATGTCATTGACATAGGCATAGCTAGGCTATGAAAATGTTTCGGCACATATTATTTGCTTTCGGCCATTTTAGGCTCCGTTAACAAATGCCATGCTAGTGGGGACAATATATCACGAAAACGATCGTCATTGACTTTGCTAATAGTGGGCTAAACAGCGTCTACACGTCCACTCGGTAGTCACAGTTCGGTACATGTTGATGCTAGTTGCTAAGCCAAGGCACGTAGGTCATTGCGGTATACTACTTTTCAAAAACCGATCATGGCCCAAAGTCGTGCGTCGCGTATTTCCGTGGCAATTATGTGACAATAGGTTCGACGGTATATACTCACATTAACTTTTATACATTGCATCATAAAAATATATTATGTATGACTATATTTTTTTAAATGGTTAGATAGTTACGTAAACTTTCCATTGTATTTTTCAAACTTCCTTGCCCATGATAACGCCATACTCATACGATGAACTCGGGCACGTGTTTGCTTGCAAATTTCTCCTTGCATGCATGTAAAACCTAAACTGGCAAAAAAAGCATTTTTGTTGAGGAAAAATTAGCAATAAGCTATTATCCACACAGAACACACATGATATGCTCAACATACATATGTAACAGCGGAGTGGCTCAGTGGCTACAGTTTCGGGCCCTGGACTAAGAGAGTTCGGGTTCGACCCCTACGCTGCCGTGTTGAACCTTACGCATGTTATTTCACTCTACATTGCTCCATTTTACTCCTCTGTGTGAATGAGCACCTGGCTATAGACCGTGTTGCATATATGTGTACAGATAATCTTCGCAAATTTATTACAGCTCAGTATAAGGCGCTTTTCGCAATCATGAGAATTTACTACTGCGCTTTATAAGAACTTACCTTTACATCACACCAACGTCCGAATTTAAAAACCAAGCTCAGATGCGCATAAATACAAAACGGTTAATCTTTCTCAGAGTTAATAAACCAATCCAGTTGTCATCAGATTAATTGATATGCCAGGGATCTATGGTGGATAGGCAAGGTTGTAGGTGTATGTCATTAAATGACGGCGGCATTTAGCAATATTTTCAACTGATTTAATACTAGAAGGAAGGGTACTCCAAAGTGAAGGCGCACCCACAGCAAAAGCGCTAGTCCCATTAGAAGTATTGACTTCAGGGTCAAAAAGTAAATTAGAACTAGATGATCGAAGCTGAAAAGGTTTTCTTACATGAGTAAGCAAAGAATGTAAATACGATGGTTGCTTACAGGAAAGTGCCTGGTAAGTAATGGTACAGATCTTAAAGATAATACGATGTCGGCCAGGAAACCACGGTAGAGAATTTAGAAGCGGCATAGAATGAGTAAAACGTGGAGACCCAGTCATTATATATACCCTTGTTAAGCAATTCTGAACACGATGTAGTTTTGTAATATCCTTAATGACAATATTATATCAAATAAAATTAAATTGCAATAGTCTAATCTACTAGTAACTAGTGCACTTGAAATAGTTTCTACAATAAAAAGAGGCAAATGCCGACGAATACGCCGCAAATCCCGAATGTGGTAATAACATGTTCGACAAATTTTAGAAATGTATTCTCTAAAATTAAATTTATCATAAAAAATTACTTCTAAATTCCGAGCTGAAACTGCATGCATAACATGCTGATTAAGTAAGGATATAAGGAAACATTCTTATTTTTGTCACGCTGCCTCTGTGTGTCAATAATAAGAAACCCTGTTTTATTAGCATTCAGCTTCAATCTACTCTCAGTCATCCAGTAAAACTTTCATCAAGACAATTTCTAAATTGTTGTAAGGAACTATTGGTATCTGAAGTAGATAATGATAATATATAAATTTGTCTAGATACATGAACTCACAAGTGGACAGTTTTGAAATGTGTTTTATTATAACCGACTGGTTACAAATGTCGTTCAGTATGGATCCTTCGTGTCACACTGAATATTTCTTAACAAATGAAATGGTAAATTGTTTAAATTCATGCAGACGCACGCACACAAAACACATTTAAAGACCCACCCACACACTCGAGCGCACACGCGCGCGCGGGCCCACACGCGCACGGACGCATGCAGGCACGCACGCACACGCACAGGCACACACGCGCACACGCGCACCCGCGCACACACACACACACAGTCAGAGAAACATATTGTACAATAATAACTTGCTGCAAAGCGTATGGTTTGTAACAATCCCTGATAACGCTTGCGCATAGATGACAGATATACGATGAAATGACTATAGCATGACCTAATTCCTCGCTCGTATTTCGTAAACGTGTACCACAAGTACTGGCGGGTAGACGTGATACTTGATTGTCGTGGTAAGTTGTTAATTGTGTTTCTCTGTAAATGTACCTCTTCTATGAAGACCAAAAATGTATTAACCTTTCAACGGTTATTTCGTTTCGTAATGGTTTAACTATTTAAAAGTTCTGTGTCTTTGAGCGACTTTAGTTTTAGAAGCGTTCTACAGACTTTCAAACAGTTACTGGCTTATTGCACGCGCGTTCTACATAGAATTTCAAACACTTAACGCTAGTGTTAACGCTACTGACTAAACTTACGCAGTTGAGAAGGAGTTAGTGCTGTAAATAGACAGATGGGCTAGAACTTGTTGACGACTTTTAGCAAGATTTTGCGAAACAACGCATTGGCCGTTATAGCATTTATTAACCCAGTAGTGTTTTTGACCCTGGCCAGTTAACTTGGCATGCACCCCTGTTCCCCAAGGCCAAGCTGCAGCCACTTCTGGGTGCTTGCTCATTTAAAGCTGTATCTTCAAAACTTTTGATTTTCTATAATTGCAAGTTGTGTGTATCTTGAAGATAATTTAATTATCTTTTAAAATACAGTGACTTTTATGTATATTGTTTTCAGAAATTCAGTAGAATATCATACGTTTTATTGACATAAAATGTTTTATACTGTTCCCCTATTTGCACTTGTTATGCCTTGCCTAGTCCCCATAGACATGATTCTATGTAAATCGGTTCATTTCGTCAAGATGTAGACAGGAAACGCAGCTTTGCAAAACTTCTGTCTTCGTTCTTATCATCCTACAGGTGGTTTCTGTGTCATTTTGATGCTCATGTTGACATTATGATCACTGGTATTTTGACATCTGAAACAAACAAAATGTCAACCATTAGAAGAATTGACATAGTTTCACCGAATAATTTGTTATAATAATACTTAATTTTCATATAGCATTAGCAACACTGCCAACACATAAACAACAGTTTTGGTGCCGTATAACCACATTGATGGTTAAGTTAGTCCTGGCCCTGCCCTATAGACCCGTATACATGTGAAATCAGTAGGCCCTACTTAAGAAAGTATAAATGTTTATTTGAGTAATATATATACAGTGGAACCCCTCATTTAAGACCGCCCCCCAAATCAGAGTGGGGCGGTCTTAAAAGAGGGGTGGTCTCTCATGAGGGGTTTGCAACATTCATCACTAGGGGGCGCTTACAACGACTAAGATCAACACTAGGGGGCGCTTACAACCACTAAGTAATAAAATACACAAAATAAAAAGTAGAAAATAAAAAATGAGATAACAACATATTAAAACAACAAAATTATTTATTCTGTTTATTTTATGTGTGACACGTTTCAGTAGAAGTTTAACTTTTGAATTTTTTTTCTAAATAATTTCTGATAAAAAGTATCCTCATTTTGAATCTTTTTTTAATTATATCAGATAAAAAATATTCTCATTTAATTTATTTCAAATTCATCTGAGGGGCAAAAACGTGCTGCCACCTCACGGAGTCTGGGTAATCGCACCGCGGTCGCCATTTTGTTGTTCTTTCCAGCGCCACAAACATCGTTTACTTTCTGATCTAATCATGAAAACGACCTCTTACAGCCGCGAAACTTCCTCTCTAATAACTCATATTACATATACATACGCTAGGTCATAAAATTAAATCATTTAAATTGCTGTGAAGAATAAAATTCACAAATCAAAATCGTGCTAAACTAAAGCCAACATCGTCTGCGGCTGTTACGCGCAGGCCGTAGCGTAGATTACTGTGGCGGTACGTCGATATTTTATCGCAGTGTCGCTAAATCTGGCTTTTATCCTAAACTAACCTAAAACTTAGCCTAAGTTTCTAAACTTTAATCATACACAAGTTTCTAAACTTTAGTCATACACAATATGGATATTTAATCACAGAGTTACGCGTAGCCACTGATGGCGACCATGTCCGCTATGATGTCTTGGCTCTTGCCGGCGAGTTCTTGCACGAGTTACGTGAATTTTATTTGTTTCAATAATGTAAGTGATTTAATTTTATAACATAGTGTGTGTTTATAAATATATAAGATATGTGAGGAAAGTCTAGCGGCTGTTATATGTCGTTTTCATAATAACGGTCAGAAAGAAAAAGATAGCCAAAATGAATGGTCATCATCAGGCGATTTATTGTTTTTATGACATTATGCGCGTCCGTGCGCTTTAGTCATGCGTTTAATGAGAGTTCGTTGCGATATTTAGGTTAACAAATGTGCTGACCACCTATCGGATGGTCGTTCGTCAGGGGTAAAATAAAAATTGCCATGGTCGTTGGTCGCGTCTGCCGGGTGGTCGTTGGTGAGGGAACGTTTATACAGCGTAGATATTCCGTCAATGAAAAAAACGGTCGTAAAAAGTGGGTGGTCGTAAATGAGGGTGGTCGTTCGTCAGGGGTTCCACTGTATAGCTTTAAAATTCCACTAGCTGGAATAAAAAAACAGCATAACTATAGTACTTGTGGTGTGCAGTTGCATGTTTCAGGGGACAAACTTTCATATATAATACAGTCCAATGGACTTATGACATTACTCTGCATCCGCTGGTAGCTCCCATATTTAAAAACTACTAAACGTTTTTTGTATATATATATATATATATGCATGCATGCATGCATGCATGCATGCATGCATGCATACATACATACATACATACATACATACATACATATTGGGGCACTGCATCTACGTACAAGGAATTTATATTTGATTGGATTGTTCTAAAGACCCTGGAACATTCAAGGGCTAACAAAACTGGTACATTTTTTGTATGCCGATTCTTTTTCTTCATAAACTGAGTTGTGAACAACCTTTTTCTCTAATTTTGCATAGACATCTTTGGATAAAGAGGTAACACAAGAAATTTGTTTTAGATTGTATGTTTCTAAGGCCAGGCCTCCCACAAAAGATAAATGTTCACATTTGCTTAGTCCTGCCTAGCATGTCATGTGTATTCCCCACTGAATAGTTGCCAGCAAGTTACCACTTTAACTGATAGTTTAATGCTAGGCACACACCTACCGACTAACAACGACTGTAGTTGGCATTAAGAAGCGGTAAGTGCTAAACGCCAATTAGTGCCGCCGACTTCTGCCCGCACATGCCAACCGTCGGTGCTAATGATAACTTCATATCCATATAAATTCGCGTGTTTTCTCATTTTGTCTTTACTCGAAAAATCACACTCGAGAATGACACCATTTTTGCCAAAAGTTGTGAAGTGTTGCGCTTGCTGCATCATCGGCCGGAATTCTACTGCGTCGCCTCCGCCGTCGACAATGGCAGAAATGTTTGGATGCGTCCACACATTGCGGCTCGAGAGGCACAATGCGCATTCATAAATTTAGTAGAAGAATTTCGATGAGAAATTTTATGAGGATGCTGCCTCATATTTTTGATACTTTTCACTAGGAGAGTGCTTGACAATCACATTCCGATTGTACATGATGATGAGCATTTGGCCAGTGTTCCAGCAAAGAAATGCATAGCGCCGAACTGTAATTGATATAAAGAATGTTATTCCAATTAACAGTTATCTTGAAATGTAATCAGTCACATTATCAGTTATCTTGAAATGTAATCAGTCGCACCCAACGGAATCCTCAAAAACGAACCGGTGTTAATCGGCACAATAACGCCGACCGTCAGCATAATTTTGCGCACATACCAACCGACTGCAGTCGGACGACTGCTTTTATGCCAACTAGTTGGTAGGTGTGTGCACCCAAAATCAGCTGGTGTGTGCGTAGCATTAGCCAATCAGTGTCATGGGTACCCTGGATGTTAATAATAGGGTAGATTAGTAGAAATGTATTTTTTTTTATTTTAATAATTGTCATAACTAAAATATTATTACTAATAGTAATAACATTGTTCATGACATGTTAATAACATTTGCAAATCATTTTGTTTTGCAAAGTTACACAAGTTCAATGTATCTGTCACACTTTGACAGATGTTTGCTGTCCACAGAGATAGCCAGAACAGTCTAAGTGCACATTGAGCTTAATTGGTTATTAAGCTTTTCTAATTTTGCACAGGCATTTACTGTTGTAGTGCCACACAGGAAATCTGTATTTGCTTGAATCCTTGTGAATGCATTTCAATGCCACCCAAAAAACTATCATATTTTCTCTAATTTAGTATTGACACTTCATGTCATAATTTCACTATGATTCATCAAAATCAGAATAATAGGACATCAGTGCCCGGTTGCATGACACGCACCCAAGTTAGGAGGTAAAATTACCCATATCTCTCTAGGTGTCACCTAGCTGGGCGACCGCACTGGGTGCGTTGCACAACAGCCACACAGATGCTGCCCAAAACTAGGGGATACCGGCACGAGTTGCCGCGTTTTGAGAACAAATCTTCCCAGAATTCATTTCACCTCTGACAGTCCTCATGGTTGAAGCAGTGAGACAACAGCGAAATTATAAGGACAACCTTTCTTATGCTGAGATTGTGCCTTTAGTAACTACAGGCATATGGCCAAATATAAGAACTGTTACAAAAGCCCAATTCAAATCAACCTTGTCGAACAGGGACAGAAAAAAGGATGGCATGCTGTGATGGCAGAGGTCAACGCTCTATTGACGACGTTGTGGAGTGTGGAGGACCTAAAGAAAAACTGGCAATGAGCTCATTTTTTTTCTTTTTCTGTTGATAAATATTTGAATAAAAGTAAATTTAAAATGGCATAACTTTTTATTTATATAACTATTAAAATAGTGTTTGCAGTGTTTTGAAATGCATTGAATGGAGTAATAAATTTGCAATACTATTTTTTTCATACTAATTAATTCAGTTTAATTTTTTAATATTATCTAAGTAGTGCTCCAAGTTAACAGAAACCACACAGAGTTAAATGAAGATATTTACAACATGTCTAACAATTATATGAAATAAATATATATTAATATATTAAAATTTTTATAATAAATATAATAGATAATATCTTCATATTATTAACTCTGCTTTTAATTAAATGTGTTGCTTTAACTCACCTAGATAATATTAAAATTAAACTAATTTTTATATATATAAATTATATATATATATATATATATTAACTAGTCATGTAATAATAAATAAATAAATTAGTTAATAGGTGATAATTAGCGGGTAACTTCGACAGACAGAAACAATTTTTTTGGGGTAAAATGCCACAATGTCCATGAATATATGTTTATGTAAGCATACAATTTGTAAAAAAAACTTTGTGGTAAGAGATATAATTTAATAGTTATGTAACATTAGTAAATTAATAAATAAATAAGTATTCGCAAACAGACCAACATAAAAACAAAAGGCCATAATATCCATGATTATGAAGATAACATACTATTATGCAATGTGTATAACTACATTAAAAGAAAGTTTAAAATATAAATCAATTAATTAGTCAATATTTTATAAAAGCACGCCCCTTTATAGACATCTTAGTAAAAGGCCATAATGTACATATTCATGAAGATATACATACTGTCACTATGAAATGTGTACAATCACATATACAGTGGTAATAAATGCAAAGTAATAAATCATTTAATAATAATAGCAATTTAATTTGTCAATATTTAGTAATTAGCATTTAACATACACAAACTGACATGTATGTAAACACCAGAGGCTCATGTTCATGATTATGAGGACAGTCGTAGAATGTATACAAGCAGTAAACCACTGCTGCCATTGATACAACGCACTATGAGTCACCCAGTTGCAGTTGCGGCTGCTTCGAGGTGCCCCAGAAAATTAACTTGTGCCATAACCCAGCTGGATGTGTGTCATGCAACCGCTCCTACTGGCTAGGTGTCACCTAGGTGTTATTTATCCTAACATGGGTGTAATTTGGCCTTGGGTGTGTGTTATGCAACTGGCCACATTAAAATTATATTATATTTCAAATGATTCTATAAACATTTAAATAACCTGGTAGATTTGAGGATGAAAGGTTATTTATATCAGACATGATATTATTGATACTAAATAGTTTTAATTATACCCAGTGTAGTCAGCGCACTATTTCTAAGGCACGTAATATATGTATCAATAATGGGGTACAAAAAAAGTCCAGTGGTTTACTTCAACTTAAAAAATGCAAATTAGCCGTGCTCCCAATGAGCCATGGTGTGGAGATCTAAAGATGTGTCGGTCTTTGGCAGAAAGTCAAATTCTGCTAACCTTCCTCCCTCAATTACCACCTTCATTCATCAGCTACCGGTAGTCGAAGTGCTGGGGGGGGGGAGTGATTCCGCAAGATTGATCACTCATACATCAGAAGGACAATAAGTTCATCATGCCTATGGGGTACTCAAGCCAACAACAGGTGTACTACACAGCCCAGTGGCTGATTGATAAAATCACAGCTCTCTGCAAATTTGTTATGGTCATGCAAGGTAGGGTATAATTTTTCTTGTGAAGTCGCACTAAATGTGACTTAATTGATTCCGGGTGTAGGGACTGGCTTAGTAGATGTAATCATAATGTGGCATAGGTACCTAGTGTCCTGTCTACTTGCTCCCCTGTGACATTACATATGCTTAGTGTAATAGAGCTAGAGCTGTTAAATTGCAGTACGGTTATAGACTCAAAATGGTTCATTGACACCGGATATCAACTCTTCTAAGGCGTTTGATGTAGTACCCCATCCTGAATTACAAGAATGGTTCGATACTGAATTGCTACCTTTCTGAGGAACTGAAAACAAAGAGTTGAGATATGTGACTTATTTTCTCGTTATACTGCTGTTTTGTCTGATGTCCCACAAGACATATGCACCAGTCCCTTATTATTCAGTCTCTACATAAATGACCAACACAAATATGACTGCTAACACTAATGTGTGTTTTGCTTGTGGACGATACCAAAATATCCACCATGGTCTCGGGTGTTTCTGAACAGCCTGACGTACAAATGTATCTCAGGTGAATTCGTGATTTGGGTACACCGGTGGCAACTATGACTTCTTCAAGTAGCTGAACATAAAATTCAAATGCTGTGTACTGACGATTGAAAGTAGTATTCAAGGTACCTATCATTTCAGAGGTGTACATTTCTTAACAGTTACAAATACTGAGATCTTGATGTTATAGTGGATGAGCGGGCATTTTTTGGTTTCTATTTTGTATAAAACATACAGCACAATCTGTGTTGTTTTCCACTGCGTTAACTCTACTGTGCATAGCACTAGCAGCCAAAATCAGCCAACGCCTCCTACACGCAGAGTGGCCAAAGCCACCCAGTAAGCTAAGCCTTTCGTTTACCACGAATAGATCCTTCTTTTACATTAACCACCCAGTTCAAATTGCTGACCTAAAGTCTATGTAGGTCATGGAAATGTGCTGTCACCATCTTGTAGACATGTAGTTTAACAAATGAAGTGAATTTATTTGGAAGGAAGTTGAAGTGCATACTTCTAAATATAGCATCACAAAATTGCCATTTGATATTGTCATCATAATGTTTGGAAGTTTGGTTCAAGATCAAAAATATAATAATTGTAACAAGGAAATGTTAATAAAAGATTTAATTTACACAATAATTTCATATACAATGCAATTAATTTTACATAATTTCATGCATTGGTTGTTGAGATATGAATATTTTAATGCAAACAACCATGCAATGTAATTCATATATTGGCTGCCATATCCATGTCTGCCCACAGTGGGCTGTAAAACAATTGTTTTTATGCCCCAGCTTTAATACCAGTGTAATTTTGATGCCTGTCATGGCTACTTACAAAGACTTGAATATCTTCATATGATGATGGGTGCATGTAAAACATTGTGCTATGTATTGCATTCATGTAATAGTCGTGTGTGTGAGTGTGTATGTATGTATATATATATATATATATATATATATATATATATACTATTCATTAGCATGTGTTATAATTACGGGACATAAATTCTTCACATTGTTGATCCTAAATAAACATTCATTCATTTACACACAACTTGGTTAGAACTTGGTACTCTCTCAGTAGTCTCTCTGCCATAGCTTTATCTAGAGACCCGTCCACCCGTCATTTGGACGGGCAATTTCAAATATGGACGGGGGGAATTTTTCGAGGACGTGTGACTACCCGTCACAGTGTGATAAGGCCCCGTTTTGGCAGTTTATATGACGGGTGTCACCGTCTCATCACTGGAATATAACGTGTTCTGTATCCCCCAGAAACAAATATTTCCAGTACTATGAATTCCTAGCACGGCGCTCAAAGATGCCCACCACCATACCACTATTCATGCGTACACTGCAGGTGTAGCAGTAGCGCAGCGCAAGAAGCTCATTTTACGCATGCGTGTAGGGCGCCTACTCACAGCGGCAATCGTACATGTGGTTTCATTTGCTGCTAGAGGGGTCAAAGCAATGCGTTAATGCCCCAACAACCATTTTGCAAATAGCATACGTGATTGGTTAATTCCGTTGGGGTGTCACACGTCAATAATAATGGGCATGAATTAACTAGTAACGCAAACTTCAGAATACGGATTATGCGCACTTTTCAAAGCGTCAAAAATACATATAAATTACATATACGTGAGGGAATTTATATCCGTAATAAAATATACAAGTATTATATGCCTGTATATTATTAACATTTCGACTTTATGGCATTTATGTCTGGAGTGACTCCCGGGAATGATCAACTTTAAAACGAGGCCTCGTTAGCGACTCACGTGGCTACGAATAAACATTACATATTATCGTCCACGCGATGCCTCCACCTCCGAAGCCGAAGGTTCGCAAACTAACCACAATAACGAAGTTTTTCACGGCAAAACCGACGCCAACTGTTACGGCAACACCTTCACCGCCGCCGATATCGACGTATTATTTTATTGATGTTTTGTAGTAATTGCGAAGGTAAAATGGTGTACTTCGTTTATGATGATTTTACAGAATGTATTATTTTGTTATGAAGAGTACGGCAATGAGGTTGTTTTTGAAGATTTATTTATAATTTGTTGTAGACATGTAACATTGCTTGAGCGTACTGTATATAATGACTGCATAATTTACGTAATTTAGTTATTTACACTGCGACATAATGTAACTTGTTTTTTATTAGGCATGGTTATAATAATTGAAAAATGTCATTAAATAACACATTATTATATTATTCTTGGTGTGTTATTGCATATAAAAAATAAGATAGCATAGCAAAAAAAAGGTTTTTACCCAAAATTGTGACTGGCAAAAATTTGATCCTGCATAAAGCCCTGCTCTCTGCTGAGAATACCAAGGCTTGAATGATCCTTTTGCTGTGTCGATGCATCAACAATTAAATTAACTCCACCTTGCTTCAGTTCATTAGGATGAATATCTGATTGTAATTATAGTTTTTGCTATTGTTTGTTTGTTTGAAATGTACAGCATTTGATCACACTTGAGTTGGCTTTGCCACTTCCACCCATAGTTAACAGTATGTCAAGTTATTACAACACTGTTCAGACTAGATACTGATATTGTTATTATTATCATTTAATTAGGCATATATTATTATAAAAAATGTATTACAACACTATCAGCAGTAGTTACAGTAGCCTCAGTTCTTTTCACTGGCCTACGCTCTGACCAAGATAGCTATGAATGAAGCCATCTGCCTGTGTGCCTCAATAGTTTTGCAGTAAACGTGTAGCACAATGAGGCAGTGTCATGCACCATGGTGACAGTTGCGGGTCAGGGGCCAGAATTCTCCAGTGAGTCATACGTTTATGTATGAACTAGTCAGAAAACATGTCTAAATCTCTCATTCAGCCTTGATGAATAGTTGTCCTTGAAGTGGTCTGTCATAGACAAGTAAATGTGACTACTTAGTAGAGTGAGTCACAGGCAGCTTTAGCTTATATAAGCACACTTTTCTGTTGTTGGACTTAGTACTGAATGACCCTGCGGATAAGGACAGCTCCGTGTAGACTAATTATCATGGTAACATCAAGATTCATTGACAAGAATCAAAGACATTTGGAGGAACTCTTTGTCAGTTCTTAGACGTGCTGTATCAAGATTATTGTAGTGGTGGTCAGACCTTCGAGTAACAGTATGTCACTTCCAAGATTTGTCTTCGTCCAGCCAGGTTGGTCTTCTGTATGCGGTAGGTTTAAGCAGTTGAAAGGTAGTGGTGTATATGGTGTTATGTTAGTTTTTTTATCTTCTAATGAATTGCAGAGTGTTATTTTGGATGTTGTTTTGTTTTACTCAACGTTAAACGTGTTTAAATTACTTGTGGGAAAATATTCTGGGGCTACAGACATTGTATTGCCTTTAGGTAACTGGTGAATTACTATAACTATATGTAGGCGACTTATTTTTGGAAATATATATTATAACACAATCAATTATATACAAAGCTTTTATCCACCTAGATACAATTCCTGGGTCGTTCCAGAGCCCAGGCTGTTACCTATCCAGAAGGTTGTTATGTAACAAGTAGATGTGGGTATATAGTGTTATAACAGAAACAAAAACTGTTTATAATGATATATGCCTAACTAAATAATAATAACAATATCAGTATCTAATCTGGACAGTTTATGATATTGGGCACCGAATTTGCTGAAAATGTGTAGCATGAGCTATTTACATAAATTGGTTTGTTTGCTAGTTGCTTGTGGTTTTACTAATACCACAGACTTATTGAAATCTAAGTGTTCTCCAGGAGGCACGGCCCAAGCCAGGTTTCATAATATTATTGTCACCCCAGATCTACTGACACCCCAGATCTACTGTTTGGTGAGTTTCAAAACTAGGGTTTACAGTCACTATACACCTTATAAATTATACTTTCGATTGGTAATCGTATCAAGATGGGTGACAGAGAATTATGCAACCTCATAATACGTAAGACAACTTACAAGTTTAGATTATATTTTGATTATATTTAGTAGGAAGACTGGTGACAAACTGATTGTCTGAATGTGCATGTTGAAATTTCATATCTGAATAGTTAGGCTATGACCAGACTTCTCAATCTCTTGCTTTTTTATGTTGTCATGATTAATCATCCTGGATGGTGGCTGAAGACAGTGACTGGTGGCTGAAGACAGTGACTGGTGGTTGGAAGTCAGTGACTGGTGGTTGGAAGACAGTGACTGGTGGCTGAGGACAGTGACTGGTGGTTGGAAGTCAGTGACTGGTGGTTGGAAGACAGTGACTGGTGGCTGAAGACAGTGACTGGTGGTTGGAAGTCAGTGACTGGTGGTTGGAAGACAGTGACTGGTGGTTGGAAGACAGTGACTGGTGGTTGGAAGACAGTGACTGGTGGTTGGAAGACAGTGACTTGTGGCTGAGGACAGTGACTGGTGGTTGGAAGAAAGTGACTGGTGGCTGAGACAGTGACGGTTAGCATGACTGGTGAAGCAGTGATGGTGGTTAAACAGTGACTGGTGGTTGGAAGACAGTGACTTGTGGCTGAGGACAGTGACTGGTGGTTGGAAGAAAGTGACTGGTGGCTGAAGACAGTGACTGGTGGCTGAAGACAGTGACTGGTGGCTGAAGACAGTGACTGACGGTTGGAAGACAGTCACTGAGTGGTTGGAAGACAGTGACTGGTGGTTGGAAGACAGTGACTGGTGGTTGGAAGACAGTGACTGGTGGTTGGAAGACAGTGACTGGTGGCTGGAAGACAGTGACTGGTTGTTGGAAGATAGCATAGCTTTATGCAGAGACCCGTCCACCCGTCATTTGGACGGGTAAAAACCGTTGTGGATGGGTAGAAATATGGGTGGACTGGTGGTGGACGGGTAAAAAAATGAATGAGCAAAAAAGGTCTTCCAAAACCATAGATATTGTCAGTTATGCCTTAGAAGTGAATGTAAATGGTGTCACATGTGTGTTTGTAGTCCATTTCAGGTCATCAGACACTTTTAAAGTTTGTAAACTGGCTTGACAGTTAACATCCATGTGTCCACCAAAACGTGTGACTGGCAATAATTTGGTCCTGCATAAAGCCCTGGAAGACAGTGACTGGTGTTTGGAAGACAGTGACTGGTGGCTGAAGGCAGTGACTGGTGCTGAAGACAATGACTGATGGTTGGAAGACAGTGACTGGTGGTTGGAAGACAGTGACTGGTGGTTGGAAGACAGTGACTGGTGGTGGAAGACAGTGACTGGTGGTGAAGACAATGACTGATGGTTGGAAGACAGTGACTGGTGGTTGGAAGACAGTGACTGGTGGCTGGAAGACAGTGACTGGTGGCTGAAGACAGTGACTGATGGTTGGAAGACAGTGACTGGTGGTTGGAAGACAGTGACTGGTGGTTGGAAGACAGTGACTGGTGGTTGGAAGACAGTGACTGGTGGTTGGAAGCAGTGACTGGTGGCTGAAGACAGTGACTGGTGGTTGGAAGACAGTGACTGGTGGTTGGAAGACAGTGACTGGTGGCTGAAGGCAGTGACTGGTGGCTGAAGACAATGACTGGTGGCTGAAGGCAGTGACTGGTGGCTGAAGACAGTGACTGGTGGCTGAAGGCAGTGACTGGTGGCTGAAGACAGTGACTGGTGGCTGAAGGCAGTGACTGGTGGCTGAAGGCAGTGACTGGTGGCTGAAGACAGTGACTGGTGGCTGAAGACAGTGACTGGTGGCTGAAGGCAGTGACTGGTGGCTGAAGACAGTGACTGGTGGTTGGAAGACAGTGACTGGTGGCTGAAGACAATGACTGATGGTTGGAAGACAGTGACTGGTGGTTGGAAGACAGTGACTGGTGGCTGGAAGACAGTGACTGGTGGCTGAAGACAGTGACTGATGGTTGGAAGACAGTGACTGGTGGTTGGAAGACAGTGACTGGTGGCTGAAGACAGTGACTGAGTGGTTGGAAGACAGTGACTGGTGGTTGGAAGACAGTGACTGGTGGTTGGAAGACAGTGACTGGTGGTTGGAAGACAGTGACTGGTGGTTGGAAGACAGTGACTGGTGGTTGGAAGACAGTGACTGGTGGTTGGAAAAGGCAGTGACTGGTGTGTTGGAAGACAGTGACTGGTGGTTGGAAGAAAGTGGCTGGTGGTTGGAAGACAGTGACTGGAGGTTGGAAGACAGTGGCTGGTGGTTGGAAGACAGTGACTGGTGGCTGGAATACAGTGACTGGTAGCTGAAGACAGTGACTGGTGGTTGGAAGACAGTGACTGGTGGTTGGAAGATGGTGACTGGTGGTTGGAAGACAGTGACTGGTGGTTGGAAGACAGTGACTGGTGGTTGGAAGACAGTGACTGGTGGTTGGAAGACAGTGGCTGGTGGTTGGAAGAAAGTGGCTGGTGGTTGGAGTATGTTATATTCCACCATTACATTACTTTAATGGCAGTTGTACAATGACAGAGAAGTGGTAATGCAGTGCCAGGTACAGCACAAGTCACCTTATACAGTGGGATTTTGTTCTCCCTCTCAGGAGATAATTAATACGGTAAGGTCTCCAAGGGAAGTGACAAGTTGACTGTGTTGGACATTAGTAATTTGGGCATTGTTGTTGGCAGGAATATGAGGGATAGCTGTTGGCTTTAAATGACAAGTAGGGAGAGACAGTTTGATACAGGGGTCACACAGGGGAAGGGAAGAGAGTAGTCAGGTGCACAGAGTGCAGGATGTGCAGCTGGAGGTTTTCCTTCCAGCTTGGGATGGGAGGTGACTTGGTGAGGCTGAGCTGCCTCCTTGTTATAGCTGGGATGGACTAGCATGGAATCTGACTTGTTACACTAGATACAATATAGAATCAGATTGTGCAGGTAATGTTTTTAGTCAGTCTGTTGTATTATGATTATTTTTATTCAGTGCCCCCACTTATCTAGTGTGGCGGTGACTGCTATGACATATTGGTGTCTATGTTATAATACTGTATTATAATATTAATTGATATTATAATTTATATCAAACCCTACCCTATTGTACAAAGCCAAATGGTACACAGCTCTACAGAGTCTACAACATCGGTGGTGTTGGACTAATTGTCCTAGTTTCAGGTTGTCTGGTGTCTAGCTTTCTACAATTCTACTCACTGTGTACCATACAAAATGATGGATGCAAACTGTACACAACTCTGTAACGTATGTCGTGTCAGGTTGCACAGGTGTCAGATTATCTGGTATCTAGTGTTTTCCAGTCTCGCTTTCATGCATTCTGATGCAGGTTACTGACTTGGTGGCAAATCAGGAATAGCTTGATTGGCAACCTCACCCCAGTTGGTAGTGTTTGTGTGACTATGATATCTGTGTAGAGCAATCTGAAGTTCCAATAAAATCTGCCACAGGTTACATTACGGATCAGTAGCCATTTGAACAACTTTGAGCAGCACCTGTGTTTTGTTAGTGATGCATAGCTCATAATCATAGTGTACAGTTGGTGTAGTCACCATTTGACTGATGTGTGCAGTAGTCCCTGAAGTAAGATGTTATCAACTTTGGCACTGCATTCTCACCAGTAGCTTTGTTTGGAGCTTTTGTACTACTGTAGTGGCAGTAGAGCTTGATTCACTGTTGATAAAAACCAGCCAGTCATTGTCAACAGCATTGGTGTGTAATTTGTTGCCATGGACCATTTCACTTCATGACACCAGGTTTGTTGACTCATATAAATTACAGTGAAATCAACATTTCAATTATTTACTCATGTTGATTGAGTTGGACTCGTGAATTTGTTAGAATATTTACCGTTGCTTAATAATACTGTAGTAATAAAAGTTGATTTAAACACTGTTAAATCCGTAATGGCAGCCCCACCCAACTAACAGGTGTGTACAAGCATGGTAATTCTAAATAGCTTATTAAAATTACACTAAGTTCAGGTATACAGCCTGTAGTGATAAAATAATAATACTAGTAATGAGACACTGACTGTAAAATATATTAAAGACAGTAAAAGAAATTGTATAAATTATATTAAGTATATATTTACAGATTAAACTATATATAATTTAAAGTACAGTTATTATTAAATATGTGAAATAAACAACACTTGATATCATTAAACCATTGCTGTAATCTTTCTCCCTGAAATAAAGTTTTGTACTGGGTTTAATACAGGCTTCGTTGCTTTTTAGTCCTACAGCTGTATTTACTTTGGGATGAAAGTTCAACTGACATATAGCATCACTCTGTGTCTGCCGCCCACTAACCATCTGCCGTTAGCTCTCATATGTCGGAAACTAGAAAATATATTTCTCACGGTTTGTTTAGACATTCGGTGCTGTGGCTATACTAGGCTTGTGTGTATGTGAGTTCACAAGCACCTGTCTACCAGAGGTGTAGTCCCACTAGACCCTGTGTCCCTAGCCTCTGTCCCAGCACCAGTAGCTCCGAGTGTGTGAGAGGAGTAGCTCCCTATTCAGTATGCGGTTGGTTTAACATTCTATGTAGGTAGTTCTAATTGTTATTTTAAATTGCCATTTCATGCATACCACTCAATGGTTTGTTACCTGTATCTATGTAAGACTGTGTTAATACATGCATGGATGTGTGCTATGCTGGTTTGTTTGCAAGTTGTTTATTGAAGATCTGACCATGGTTGCCATAATTATGGCAATTACCTTTTGCTTTTTAAAGGCTGGTCTTCTTGGAGGATTTACAAAGTACTTAACACATTCCAGTAGCGTATTCCCATACCCACGAACTTAAATTTATGAAGGAAATTTTATATATATATATATATGCATATATATATATATATATATATATATATATATATATATATATATATATATATATATATATATATATATATATATATATATATATATATATGGTCTTAATCTTGGTAGCACAGTGGCGCGGTGGCTAGAGCTTCGGACTCTCAACAACTTAGAGAACCCGGGGTTGAATCGTGTGCCGTCATGTCATACCTTGGGGACGTGTTTTTCACTCCACTTTGCTCCAGTTCACTCAGCTGTATGAAAGAGTATCTGGCTATATAAAGAGGTAGATAGTTATGTCCGAATAGGCTTTGCACATTAATTGCAGCATGGCAGGATGCTTCCCAGAGAAGGTGAGATGGTGTTTGATTGAATAGGTCTGCCAGGGAGGTAAAGTGAAGCACTTTAGGCAATCCTGAGGATTGGATATTGCGCTGTATCAGAACTTACTATTACTTTACGAGAATATGTCGCCAAAATCAACAGTGTCCACTGCTGCGTTTCCACTGTGGTGTATCTTATGAAACCATGACAATATCTATGAAAGAAGGTTTATATCAAGCAAAATAAGCGCCAGATACATATCAATTATCCATGCAAGTAAATTGAAGATATTTTTGTAGTGTCTGTATCGGTGTGTAGTGTCCGCAGTGTTTTCTCCACATCATTACTCCTTGTATAAAATATAGTTCAGAGCTATTTATTTGTGTTGTTTGATGATAAAAACCGAAAACAATACTTTGTTAAGATAAACTTAGTCCCCACTAATTTAACGACACAGGGCATTCGCTCAGACTGGCTCTGATTGCTTGCGTATAGGTTGCAGAAAGACAGACATCTTTCACTAGTGTTTCCATGCGCTACATTATCGTTTTCTCATTCTGGTGTGTTGGACAATCTTGCAGCTGTTTCACTGCCATTGATATGACTCACCATATGTCGATTTTTCAAATAAGTAGTTTTTGTGTGCATATAATTATGGTGTATATGTTTAAATTGTCCAGGCCTCAGGCACACCACTATCACCTATTCTTCCCTAGATAATTGGTAGTAGGTGTCCTTACTGTTGTAGCCGGGGTATTCTTTCATTCGTCACTTCACTAGGGAACACGTTAACTCACTTTATGTTACTACTAATAATACATTATACGTTCTACTCGTTTATTACAGATGGAAGTGTACTACCATCACAAGCAGCCTATGCCAACTGCTGTAGGTTAAGATGGCAGTGGCTTCTACCACAACTGGATTAGACCAAGTATATTGCAGATATGAGCATGATAAGCCTATAATTTAGATGGTGTTGACCTCGTCAGCAAATAAGTTACTCAGTCTGGTTTTCATGGTGTAGTGCGATGTTAGTGTTGCAAAATGCTCTGTGGCAGTTTCCTTACAAGAATAGGTATGATCTGTCCCCTAGTGAATCCCAGTAGATGTCCAGGTTATTCATAAATCAAACATTTTAAACATGTAGCCTAGGGACAGACACTAACTCTTGATTAAATCTTCACTTTACTTTATTGTCCTTAAAAAGGATATGCATTTTACAACTCATGATCACATCTAAAATATATGGGATGGTCTCAACAAAATGCAAATGAATTTCCAGATGTATCCACTACAAGAACAATTCAACCGGGTGACATAAATATGACTCATTTAGCATTCAATATTCTAATGGCCACCGGCACAAAACTCCTGCTATAGCGAGATGTTTTACATTTTATACAACGGTATCTCCTTTGAGACGGAAGTACACGGAAGAACGTAGAGAGCGGGTGATCAGACTCAGTAGCGACAGCACGAGCTTTCTTCAAAATTGCATGGTCGATTATTTCGGAGAGTTTTGGTGTAGGTAAACCAACGATCTTGGCAGAAACATGTGAGATTTTCAGAAGCCTGTTACGGGTTTTCACAGAACGAGCAGGGTAGTAACAAATGCTGCAGTAGGTTAAGAGAGGCTCAATTATGCTACGGTAAAGGCATAGAAGAAGTAGTGGATCAACATAGAAAGCTCGTAACTTTCGAAGTCGCTGCTGAGATTTCTTTTGCACGGCTGTAACATGCTCTGTAAATGACAATTTTTCATCTAATATAACACCGAGGTATTTGAATGAATCAACCTGTTCCACAGGTTCACCGTTGATGACAATAGGACTAATGACAGTTCTATTACGACGGAAGTCGATGCACATTTCTTTTGTTTTGGAAACATTTAGATGCAGAAAATTGTTACTGCACCAACTAGAGAAACGTACCACTGAAGAAAGATATGACTGGTATGAGGCAAAATCATTCAAAAGAGCGAGCATGGCTGTATCATCAGAAAACCTCACAAATTGGGTAGATGAATCAACACTACGACAATCATTTGTATACAATGTGTACAAAAATGGACTCAGAACACAACCCTGAGGCGCACCCGTGTTGCTAACAAGCACTGGTGACTTTATGTCACCCACTCGAACACACTGCGGGCGATTACTTAAGAAATTGAAAACCCAGTGAACAAGTGCGGCTGGAACTTCTAGTTTCTGTAGTTTATCAATCATGACATGCCTTTGTATTGTGTTAAATGCTGAACTGAAATCTATAAATAAGATTCGAGCATAGTTACCAGCTGTCTCCATGTGTTCAAATAGTTTGTGTAGAAGGCAAGCTATTGCATCGTCAGTACCACTTCTGGAACGGTAAGCGAATTGATATGGGTCCAGTTGAGATTGAACATGTGGGAGAATGTGAGACAAAATCAGTCTTTCAAAACATTTCATGACGATGGACGTTAGGGCCACAGGTCTGAAGTGGTTTAACTCTGACGGTGATGACATTTTAGGGACGGGTACCACTACAGACGTTTTCCAGATGGTTGGAATCACACCTATATCCACAGCCTGTTTAAACAGTGGCTGAAATACCGGACCTAACTCAATTGCACACTCTTTAAGTAAGCGGCCTGGAATGCCATCTGGACCAGGAGCTTTATTAGCCTTACACTTTTTGAATTGATTTGTGACATGATCTCCCAACTGCAGAGGTGTCAAGACATCTTGGCAGGGTATCGATGGGCTTCTGCTAACCTTCTAAACAAAGATCCTGCCTCCCCAAAACTAAAAGTAAATAATCCCCACCCCCAGTAATAGCAGTTTGCATATACTGTAGATCATGTTAAGTAGCACGTAAACTATTCAGTAATTAGTGCAGTAACTATCCTGTATGGCATTCTTCTAAATTAGCTACATGAAACAGAGTGATGTGTATGGCCTACCATCGTGAGTGACTATTCCTGCTTTTCCCTAACAGTCACTCTTAATGGTGCCAGTATTTGCAGCCTGTAAATTAAGTCTATTATTCTTCTTTTCCAGGTACAACGGTTTCAAATGGAAATACCTGAACATGTGAATCAAGTCACATGCTCAGGAAACGAACTAAGCTGTGCGGGAAAGAAAGAGGTACTAACGTGCCACTGTTGTGAGTACAGATGCAACGAGGAGACGTCTATGATCCTTCATCTTAGTGCACCACCATGACTTCACAAACACGATTGCCGACTCGCAAGTGACTGGCTTTCTTTACGAGGGCAATCATTACTGCTGCCAAACCTGCGCGTTCCTCTCGCCGTCACGGCTTATGTTCCAGGAGCACATTCGCTGCCACACCTTCGCATCGCCATACACGTGTGCTGCATGCAGCCAGGCAGTGGATTTGAAACATGTTATCGCCCACTACGACACGTCGCATAGCAAGACACTTGCGCCAGCGATTCGTATCGCTTCATCGACATTGGTTGATGAGATCATGCAGAAGCTAGGACCTTCTGCACCATTTTCCATCAGTGAGATTCCAATAAGCCCACAACAGGTGAAAGCATTAGCATCACCACACAATGGCAAAAACGGCGACGTTGATCGCCCAGACAGTTCTAATTTGGCCTCACCAGATAGCAGTGAAAGAAGTGAAGAGCCACTACCTTCAACAGTTGGTCTGACAGATTGTCAACTATTACAGGTACTGGTGACAAATTGTAACTATACGGATGGTGCATTTGTGTGCGGACTCTGTAAGTTCTCCACACAATACCTGCCAGTGATCTCGAAGCACCTCCACGCAGATGTACAGCGTTGGAACTGCAACTGTGTTGGTTGTCGATCGTCTCATTACTCCAACTGCATTGTCATCACTGCAGCAATGACAAAGCTGAAGAAGAAGCAGCTACAGGTGGTGGGCAAAGAGAAAGTGCCCACTCGCGCTGGACCAGTTAGCCCAATGGTGATTGCTGCGGTGAATAGTGACCCAGAATTGAACCAAACCAACGCTGCTGGCGGTAGCAACCGCCCGTCAACGTCAGAGGAAACATCTCAAGTTTCTTCTTCTACACCTTGCCACAAAGACGGCAAAAAGGTGCACACTGTGAAACTGCTGTGTGATTTGGTTGATGACACGTACGTTTGCAAGTCCTGCAAATTCTACGAAAAGGACGCTGCTGTTTTTCGAAAACACTTGTGGGATGACATTCATCAGTGTGGCGATTGTACGCACAATGGTCTTAACCTGCGTTCCAGTGTGGACAACAATAAGTGTACAATACTTAACAGCCTTATGCAGATGCTGTTGATCAGGAAGAATGACATGGACCGCCAAAAAGGAGGTGAACGAAATGGAAACACCCGTATGCCAAGTGCTGAAGGAACAGCTGATGCCCATGCTGAAAGGAGTCACGAGGAGGGTTTTTCGGGAAGTGGGACGGCGGAGAATGTGCAACAACAGAAAGTGTCAAATGAAAAGGATACCCGTAGCCAGGACGTTAACGCCAATGCCGTGAGTTTGGATAACGGCGTGGAAACAGATAGTGAGGAGAGTGAGTTCTTCAGGTGCGGTTTCGTAAACTGTCGCAGTTCATTCAGTGACGTGGCGGGCCTGAAGAAGCACATCGTGAGTGCTCACAAGTCAATGAAGGTGTACCCATGTCCCTACTGCTCCTGTCTGTGGCCGGACTATAACCACCTGATGGAACACATACCAGCGCATTCTGGACCCACACCTTATCGCTGTGTCCAGTGTGACGTCTGCTTCGAGAAAAGCACAATGCTGAGGAACCATTTGGATAAGATGCACCGGGTCAACAAGCTGTTTAGGTGCACATTCGATGGCTGCGAATATGTGTCGAATATCTGGACAGAATTTAAGATGCACAATTTTACGTTTCACCCCAGTGAAGGTTTGTACACCTGTTTTGCTTGCCAAAAAAAGTTGGCGGATCTGTCGTCGTACTTCTGGCACATCGAGTCTGGCATGGTGACTCTCATCTGCTGCTCGTACTGTCCGATGAAGTCAAAGATGAGGCACACAATTCTTCGCCATTCCAATTCTGTTCACCAAGGTTTGGACCTGAAGGTGACTGTCCAGACTGAAGTTAAATGTGCTACAGAACCTGATTCAACACAGCCAAAGCTATACCATCCAAAGCCTTCTTCTGAACAGTTAGTCTTATATACATGTGACAGCTGTGATTTTGCCAGTGATAACAAACCGACAGTAGTTGAGCATGTAAAGTGCCATCAATTGGATTCCAGTCGCCACTTTGCCTTTGTCTGTTCACACTGCCCATTCGGCACTGCTGGGCTGCAGGGTTTCAATGTGCACGTTGCAGATCACCGTGGCATGACTACACATCACTTCCGTTACTACAAATGTACACACTGTCTGTATACCAGCAACCAGATGACATTGATAGAGAAACACTTGCAAGCGAAGCATACACATAAACTGTTCAAGTTTGAAGTGCAGCAAGAAATTGTGACCGGGAAAGGCAGAATGGCTGGTGTCCGTCACGAAGTTGTGAAAGGGAAAGACACCCATACTGTGAAACTGAGGGAACTGTTGACATGTAAGGACACCCAATCTGAACTGCAGAACGAAACCGTGACAAGCAAGGGCACCCAGTCGGATATTCAAAATGATGTGACAGGCAAGGACAGCCAATCTGAAGTGCACAAAGAAATGGCTATAGGCAAGGGCACTCAATCTGAAGTGCACAAAGAAATGGCTATAGGCACTGGCACCCAGTCTGAAGTGCAGAAAGATGACTTGACAAGCAACGGTGCCCTGTCTGGATTGAAGAAACATGTGTCAAGCAAGGGAAGCCAGGCTGATGAGCAACAAGAAGTCGTGCAAGTCGAGGACATCCAGTCTAAAGTACAACAACAAAATGTTACTACAGGCACGAGCAACAGCGCTAAAGTGCAGATAGGTGTGAAAGACAAGAACAGCAAGGCAGTAATGCAAAGAAAGATCCCAACAGGCAAAGGCAGTAAGTCTAAAGTGCAGAAAGTCGTGGGTGGCAGAGACAGCCGATCTAAGGCACACATGAAAGGCAAGGGTAGCATCAAGTCGCGTAGATCTGTAAAATCTACAACTGGTGGCACCATTCTGAAGAAAAAATTAGTTATTTTGCTCGAGAGATGTGATGCTCCCAGTAGCAATGTATCTAGAAAAGAAGTCATGGAGAGGTGT
This sequence comes from Ridgeia piscesae, assembly GCA_025642075.2. Lineage (NCBI taxonomy): Eukaryota > Metazoa > Annelida > Polychaeta > Sabellida > Siboglinidae > Ridgeia > Ridgeia piscesae. Next base: position 88,369 of record JAODUO010000340.1, read on the forward strand.
GCTGTTTCTAGTGACAGTGTGGCTAGAAAAGAAGGCATGGAGAGGTGTGCTGTTCCTAGTGACAATGTGCCTAGAAAAGAAGTCACAAGGTGTGGTGTTCCTAGTGGCAGTCTGCATAGAAAAGAAGTCGCGGTGAAATGTGGTATTCTCAATGACAGTGTGTCGAGAAAAGAAGTCATGGAGAAGGGTGATGTTCCCAATTGCAGTGTATCAAGAAAAGAAATCACGGAGGGGTGTGATGTTCCCAGTGACAGTGTGCTTAGAAAAGAAGTTACGGAAAGGTGTGATGTTCTCAGTGACAGTGTGCCTAGAAAAGAAGTTACGGAAAGGTATGATGTTCTCAGTGACAGTGTGCCTAGAAAAGAAGTTACGGAAAGGTGTGATGTTCCCAGTGACAGTGTGCCTAGAAAAGAAGTTACGGAAAGGTGTGATGTTCTCAGTGACAGTGTGCCTAGAAAAGAAGTTACGGAAAGGTGTGATGTTCTCAGTGACAGTGTGCCTAGAAAAGAAGCCACGGAAAGGTGTGATGTTCCCAATGACAGTGTGCCTAGAAAAGAAGCCACGGAAAGGTGTGATGTTCCCTGGGACCCTAGCAAAGAAGTCAGCATTAAGAAAGAACCGGTAGATGAGGAACCAGTATCTGGTGAGCTTCTAGTGATTCAGTCAATAAAAACAGAAATTGAAGAAGATTCACCAGCACTAGAATCTCTTGCCAAAGAGAGCACTGCAATCGAACGCTTCCACTGTGAGTTATGTGTGTTCTCGTGTTGTGACTGGTCTCGTCTACACGAGCACATCAAAGCATCTCATGAAAATGTCACGCAGTGGAACAACGTCAGCATGTCGGTGACAACGGCCGCTTATATAGATTCGCCCAAACCGCCCCAGATTCGACCTGGCGAATCAGCTGCGAGTGACGCAGAAGAGAGAAGTGATGAAGTCGTCGAGGCGATGAGATACCACTGCAACTTGTGCCGTTTCGTCTGCGAATTGTGGAAGACCTTCCAGATGCACATGGCTGATGAGCACAGTTACAGAGCCATCAAAGTCGACATGACATTGCCATATCAAAACATCATGGCAATACCCATGGAGAAACCGAAGCCATCAGTAAGCAAATTTCGCCAAGGCCAGTTCGTTTGCGACAAGTGTCCGTTCACTACGGACGTGAACAGCAACTTCTGGAGGCACAAGAAGGCACACTCGCAGAAACTGAAATCGGGGTTCAAGTGCATGTACTGTAGTTACTCGTCACCACACAAATTTGTGATAACGAAACACGTGAAGAACTACCACCCTGACAAACCATTGGATGAACCACATGTTGTGTCACTCCAGACAAAGAAAACGCCCACGATCAGCATGGTAGATGAGCAGACTAGAGTGTGCACTAGACAGTCGAAGAACAAGATAGCCGTCCAAAGTAGCGTTACTTCCGAGCCGCCTGCTCTAGAAGACGACGTGCAAAGTGGCACACGGGTAGGTGTCTCTAATGCATCTTATTTAAAAGCATTTGACTCACAAAATTTACCTAGATAAAACTATGTTATATTCATGAACATTCGTTCTGCGAATACAATTTTGGTTTCTTGAAACTAACCTGAAATTACAGTTTAATCATAAAAATACCATTTAACGTTTGTGAGTGTACGCGACACGATAATGGAGTATTCGTGATAATCCGCATCTCATGGTGTATTGCGCTGATATCAACGAGTGGGCTAGCAGTCTCATTAGACATGATTTTGATTAAGCTACCTTTAGTATAATGACTGAAACTTTATTTTACAAAAACAACGTAATATACAATATAATACAATTCCATGATTGGTGAGTAGCTGCTGTTGTTAAAGGGACATAATAAAAGTCTTGTAAGGCGCTATGCCCTTTTCAAACTTAACTACATAATAGTTGTAATTAAGAGTTACAAGATAGAAAACAGTAATGGTAATTGTTTAGCATTGTGATAACTGTTTATAAATACGAAGAAAGTAACGTCGACTTTAATATTTTCTTAAATTGTTGCAAACTTGGTAACTGAGTTATAGGCCATGTAAGTCTCGCGCTCGAAAATGACGTTGGGGGCAGGAAGTCCATGTTGACATGCAGAACTTTGTTTTGTTTTTGGTTGTAATAATCTGTTCTAATAGACTGTTCCCAAATAATGTTTCACAGTTATATTGTTCGAAGGATAATTACAAACAGAAGCAGCGGAACACTGCCGGTAACAATGATCACGGAAATCATGCATTTTAATCGATTATTATGGTGTCAGTTTTACAAGTTTGAGGATGCGATTTAATATGCATGCTAGCGGGCCATTTTGGATAGTCCTAAAATAACCTTGTGATCAAACACAGTTTACCAATGCGGGTAGGCTCCATTGGGGTAGGTGTGACTTTGTCTGGAAAACTAATTTTACCCTTACCAAGCCATCTTAATATTTTAGTCAAACATTACACCTGACTTTGTGTTGTTAATTTCTTATTCCTTTCTCCAGAAAAAGCTGCACCTACGCCATTACACATGGGCATATGTATGTAGGCAGCAGGCAGGCACATGGTATATACATACAAAGGGACAGGGAGACAAACAGACATACAGTAAGAGACAGAGAGCACACATATAACTTATATGCAAACTGTGTTACAGAGTCAAGACTGTTGCGATGAACATTTGGATGACGCCAATAGCAGCACGACTGTGGAGAGCTCGACATATTGCACTCGCGTAGATAATCACGATCTCTACCAGTGTAGGCAGTGTGAATTCATACACCGCTACCCGTCAAAGGTGCGGCGTCATTCGGACTACTGCCACACGAAGCACTGTCCCTACCAGTGCGGCTACTGTGAGTTCCGATCAGTGGAGAGCGGGAAAGTGAAGCGTCACTGCGGCTTTGCTCACCGCGATCAGCCGGTGAAGGTAATCAAGGTCGATTTCGACGCTACGAAGTCACAGACCGTCGGTGTGTTGATGTCGGAGAATCAGAAGAATGACGACATTGAGACGGAGGAGGAGGGTGAAAGACCGAACGAAGACAGCCAGTGGTACTGGCGGCGGTTCGTTAAGACGTCTGAAAACCAAATGATGAGCTGTCGTCGGTGTGGTTACCGACAGGTGGGTGCGTCGGCGCTCAAGCGACATGTCCTCTCCATTCACCTCGGCTTCTCGCCATTCGCGTGCAAGTACTGCAGCTTTGCGACGACTGAGATCAGGTACGTGAGACTGCACATAGAGAAGACACACCCGGGTCTCGCGTGTAAAGTGATACGGCGCAGGTATGTGAGTGAGTCCACCGGAGAAGTCGACGAGTTTCACGACTCTGATCCGGCGATTGGTGTGACGGTTGGCCGTGCTATGTCCACAACGACATTGGATAACGAAGTGCAGACGCAAGATGCACCGGTTGGGCCGATTAGTACATGCGGTGGCAGCACGACGTCTCTCACCGAGACTGATAAGGGATGTCACACGTCTGCAAACATTCCAGTAAAGACAGAACCTGTGACCAGTCAATCATCGCCCAACACGCCACCGAAGCAGAAGCAACAGGCACGGCAATACAAGTGTATATACTGTGACTTCTACAGTGAAGATCGATTTATATTTGACATCCGTGATCACATCTTCGTGGCACATCTTCGTCGTGACCATTACATGTGTGCGCACTGCCGATTTGGTAGTATGAAGCGAGATGACATCGTAGCTCACAACTTCAACAAACACCCGGGCAAGGATAACATAGTGAAGGAGGACAAAACGTATTCACGTAACATCGCAGTATTGGAGACACACGGGAATATGCGGATGGTTGGAGTGCGGTCGGATGACAAGCTTCCACTAATTGAGTTGCCAAGCCCTGGCAGAAAAGAGAAACTGTTATGTAGCAGACCGTTGGTCAATGGATCAGCATCAGAAAGTGAGTTGATGACGAACAATGTGGCATTGAACGAAGTCAGCACAGGTCCGCACAAAACGTGCACGCAAAACGCCAGTGGCCATATCACGAATACTCGTTCTTTGCGCAGTGACAAATCACAAACTACCACCCCGATGTTACCCATGCAAAGCAAGGATAAACCGGAAAGCACAAAACGGGAGAGAGATAAAAGAGGCTCGAATCCTTGTAATTCGGAATCGTCGCCGAAGCTGGACATTGATAGCGATGTTCATAGGAGTAACGTGCTTTCCCGTTCGTCACAACAGACACCAGAGCGGGAGATTGATTCACACAGACTGATCAATTCTGGACCAAAGGGAGGCAACGGTAGACTGAACAATAGTACAAATTCTGTACAAAGTTTGCCAGCTGAGGACAACAGATCACAGAGAAGTACAAGTCCGTCAAATTATTCATCAACGCGAAGCAGTGGTAGACTCAGCAGCCGGAATGATGTAGCAAAGTTGGCAAACGAGGCGAATGGTTCACAGAGAAGTGTAAGTCCCTTCAGGTCTACAAAGCAGGGGAGAGATAAAACGAGACGTTCACTACCTAGGTTGCCAAACGATGACAGTGATTCTCAGAGAAGTACTAGTCCCTTCAGTTCTACCAAGCGGGACATTAATAGAACGAGAAGTTGTACACCAAATTTGCCAGATGAAAATGATTCACAAAGAAGTATAAGTCCTGCCAGTTCTACAAAACCTACCAGTAACATACTGAAACATTCTGTGCCAAAGGACGTAAGTAATTCACAGAGAAGTTCCAGTCCCTCTGTTACTACAACAAAGCGAGGCAGAGGTCGCCCAGGTAAACTGAATTATATAACAAACATGCCAAACGAAGACAGCGATTCACAGGGAAGTACTACCGGTTCTACTAAGCGAAGCAGTGATAGCCTTAGACGTTTGACACAACAATCGCCAAAGGAAGACAGTAATTCACACCGTAGTACAAGTTCTACACGAAGTTTGCTAAAGGGTGACCATGATTCACGTAAAAGTGCAAGATCTACAAACAAATTGTCAAAGGGGGACAGAGGTTCACGGAGAAGTACAAGTTCTACCCGAAGTTTGCCACCAAAGGACGACAATGATTCACACAGAAGTACAAGTTTAATAAAGAAGTTACCATCGGGTGACATCGACGTAAAACAAAATTCCAGTTTCTTCAGTTCCATATCAAACCCAGTGAAACGAGAGAGCGATGTAAAAATAGCTGCGGTGGTAAAGAAGAAACTCAAGTTAAGAAGGCGTACAGATGTTTCGGGTGACACTATTAAGAAGACGTTGAAGTCGGATGCAGGTGACACGCACAATGATTCAGCCGATCCACTTGTCTCGTGGAAATGCAAGAAGTGTGGGCTGCACTTGGGGAGGCTGGAAAAAATGCGACGCCACATCCTCATGCACCACCTGAACACACGGCCGTACCAGTGTGCCGTGTGCGACTTCGCCGACAAGAAAGTGAAGCTGGTCGAGGAACACATTCGAAACAAGCACGTCAAGTCACGCATCCACATCCCGGTGGTGAACATGATGGACGAGCTGTCGGACAGCTTGAGGAAGAACATGGTCGTGATCAAGTCGAAGTCAGTCGAAACAAAGCGTCTGCGGACGTCCCGGCACAAAGACTCTCAGTTCGATTACTCCACTTTACGAGTGACCAACGCGAACGGAGATTCGCTGTACCGCTGCGACCTGTGCGACCATCAGGTGAGAGTAAAAGCCAGTATCGTCAAGCACCGCAAGACGCATTTCAAGTACCACCCGCTCGGCTGTGGATACTGCGACTTTCGAACTAGCAAGAGTTTTTTTCTGGAGTGCCACAACAACAATGTTCACGCTGGCCGCCCTCTAAAAACCAGAAAGATCAGCCGAAGTAAAGCTGACGACAGCACCGGCGGCGACGACGAAAAACAGGAGTCGAAAGAGAAGAAATTGACTTCGCGCAAGCGTCGACATTCAGCATCGCCTGCAAAGCTTCGCACCTATGATAAAGTGGTCGACGAAGACGACGGTCTGGAGCCAACGTTCATGTGTCAGACTTGTGGCAAGAAAATGCTACTGAAGAGCAGCATGGAGCGGCACGTGATGGTGGAGCACCTTGGATACAGACCGTACAGTTGCAGCGGCTGCGACTATGCGGCCGTCAGCCAGAGCACCGTCCAGGCGCACATCGCCAAGAAGCACGAGGTCGCCTCGTGCTGGATCGTGTACAAGAAGGACGATCATCACGAGGCGACGGTTCAGTCGACGGTCGTGCGCGCGACAGACACGCTTGAGCCCGCGCTGCCAACGTCGTTCGTGTGCGTCGTATGCAAGACGTACAAGACGAACTCGAGGGCTCGCATCGAGAGCCATATCGCCGACGAGGTGAAGTACGCGCCGCACCAGTGTGCGTACTGCCTGTTCTCGTCGAGTAGGCGAGACGCCGTCAGGGTGCACATACTGGAGGCTCACCCGCACGAGAAGTTGGATTACAAGTTCTGCGAGCGGTTCATACTGAAGCAGCGCGTGCAGGACCTCATCGAGCAGTCGATTGTCAGCACGGAGAGCGATGTAGAGTCGGAGTTGGACGTGTACAGTTTTACTGGTGAGTGTTATGTGTATCATTAACCATGACCGCGCGGATGACAGTTTCGGTTTATGGTTTGGTGTGCTGAAGACATCTTATTCAACACGTTACATATGTGGTTGTCTTCTGGTTTGTGATCTCAGTATCTTCTCAGCAGTTTGTCAGTATTGAGTTTTTGTTTAAAGGCCATGTCCTAGTCGATTTGTTTCAGATAATTATTTAAATAAAATGTACGTGGGTGTTATTCAATATTATCACAAATCTGGCACCATATGATAGCCAAAATATTGATAAAATAGGATTTATACAGTGCCCTGCTGCAGTGCAAACATAGAACAGTCTGTTTTCGGGAAATGTCTAAGGCGCAAGATACATTTTGAAGTTTTCTGTATGTTGGACGCTCTTATTGCACGTATAAACTACGAAATATGTTCATGTGCGCCATTTTCGGATGTGTCTTTTTGGTCAAACAACAAAATAAGGCCACCTACAACAGAACTCGAAACCGAGTCAAAAGCACGTAGCTATTTGCAGTCCTGTGGTTAGCATTTCCAACAATCCCTACGTTCCTCGGATTCACTACCCCACTAAATATAACCAAGGGCGGGTCCAGGTATGGTAGTCTTTGGATAACAAACCTGCAATTGCACCAAAGAGGGTAGTCGGTGGAGCGCGACTCCGCTGTCCACTGTAGTTTAACTCTCTTTGGAATGCTGGTTGGACACCACACATTATACTTCATTACTTGGGAAATAAAGTATAAAACTAGTCTGATGTGTGCTTACGTGCATAAGGCACAAATCAGACTAGTGTACGTTTGTGTGTATGCCCACACCGATGCTCACTCGCATACATACCACCAGCTTAATTATTACGTTTGAATGGGAAACGTGCAATTGTAGTATGAAATCAACACCTCAGAGACCGAGAAAATAAATATTTTGATTTTCAGGGTTTGTCTCTGTAAAGAGGAGGCAGTTACCACTAATGTGGGATAGACATAATATAGACCCATCATCAGAGCAGTTGGGTTTGGCTACTTCTCCCGTTTACAAATTCAGCTGGAGGGAGACTGACAGCCAGGCAGACAGATACAATTGTTTACTTTCAAACTGCAATATGGTATAAGTGTGTCAATAATAATAATAATGTCTTGCCTTAAAAGGTGACATATAATAAAAATCGGGTATCATGTTAAAGATACATTTTGGATATGGGAGACACTTGTTAAGACTAAAACAATCACTTTCAAATGAGCAACCGACATACTTACATTGTGTTCTACCATGAAACCAAATCACAATAGCAATGCCTATAACAGTATAATCGACACTGTTTCAGATAATGTTCCTCGAGAAAAGTCTGGGATGTGAAGAAATACATTGTCGACGTAAGTAATGTTGTAATATATTAATCGGCAAAAGACAGTTATAATTCAACTAAATGGCTTATATTATATAATAAGTGGAGATCGCACCCCAACAAATTTGGTATCATATGATACAGTGATCAGTTGCGGAATAAATGTATGCTGCATTGACACCACCATCTGCATGCCCCGAACGGGATGTGTACACGAGAGGTCTGGTCCAAAAATGACATTTTGCGTTTTAGTTACTAGGAATAAAACACCCATGATGGAACCTGAACTCCTTTTATTGTTCTCATTACACCAATACCGAGTGGGTCCACCAGTAGCAGCAATGCACGCCTCGAATGATCGCATCTGTGCCGTTTATTGCATACCAAGCACTGTACACAGTTTTGAGGCATCCAGTCCTATGCTTCTACCAGGAATCTCATCAAATAGGTCAATGTACTCTGCGCAGGTAGACGCGTGTGAACCGCTCTGCCCAGCTGATCCCATAAGTGCTACCGTCCCCAATGGGAGTCACGTGAGGCACGATAGGATCAAGTGAGGCGAGCAGGCTAGCCATTCAATCCTCGTGATCTGCTCCTGTTACATGTAGTCATCAATGATCCTGACTCGATCTAGGATCGTCCAATTGCCATACCACGTTCTAAACAGGTCAGACGTGGAATGAATTTTATCACACAGATTATTCAAGTGCAATGTATCCCTGACCAGAATTGATGACTGACTGAATGAACCACTGTAACATGTTGTTCCTGTTCATGTTTCGTATGAGTAATCCCATTCAGTGAAGGACTTTTAAGTTTATGGTCCCGTGGCAGTGGTCGAATGATCCTTAACATTAGCTTTGTTTGGTTTACATTAAATGAAATGATTTATAATAATGGCTGCGTAAGTTGTGAAAGTGTCATTTGTGGGACCAGACCCCTCTATATATATATATATATATATATATATATATATATATATATATATATATATATATATATATGCCATCTGAGCATGCAGATAATGGTGTCAATGGAGGAATTTTTGATTGATTGTTAATTGATCACTGCATCCAATTACACTAAATTTCCTGGGGTGCAATCCACACGTATTATAATTAAAATAAGCCATCCAAGAGAATTATAACTTTCTTTTGTTGAGTGAGTAGCATATCTAATGTCGTGCAAGACTATGTTGCAACATGAATATGTTTAGTTATACATACAAAGCATCTTCGTGGTATTTCTTTCTCAGCAACCTCATCCCCAGTTGCGCCATACTCCAATTGGTTTTGCATAGTTGTTTTCGCAAAGGTGTACTTTCTCGATTTTTTTCGGTCGCTGCCACGATCTACGGTGTACGTTTGTGTGAAATCACCTTTCATTTGTTTACTGCTCGGTTTAATGCTTTTATATTATATATATATATATATATATATATATATATATATATATATATATATATATATATATATATGTATATATACGAATACACTTCCCTTTTTGCGTGAAATAAAATATTACCACCTAAGATGTTTTGCACGCACCCCTAGAATGTTGTTGCGAAGTGTTTATGCAGCAGGACCCGTGAAAATGGTACGGGGTCCGCTTAGATTTCGTGGTCCTGACTCGTCATGTATGGTAAGACGACGCCGAAGTCGGGGCAATTCGTAATTTTTCGAGAAATGCGGACCCCGTGGCGACAGTTTATACCAGTGCTGTGAAGGTTCAAACAGACATCGAGTAAAATATTAAGACTACTACGGGTATTACCTCGAACTCGATATATCCAAACACGGATACACATGTTAAATCTACTTACGTAAAAAATACTTTCACTCGTACACCCAATCACACGTGCATTCACGCCATATTTTAGAATATACTGGCATGGTGTTTTTTCTTAATTTTTTTAGACAGCCTGATGTTTTACCCCAGTGTCTTGAGTTATTCCCATGGTTTTTGTATTCGTAGGGCATCGTCGGTTGAAGATACAGACCAAGTTATGCTGGTCTCAAGCCGTTGCAGCGAACTGTGATGTATCAGCAATACATTGAATCTCAACGTCAGTAATGTCACACATTTTCACTGTGAACCAGGTTTTGTATTAGCGATAGGCAGATGTATTTTGACATCTAACGTACATTACGCTGTACGTATTCGAATCTGATTTGAAGTCGCTCCACATAGAGATTGGTGAGATATAGCCATCGGACGTGTTGGTATCGTAGTGTGACAATTGGGTTCCTACACGGAAACACACTGACAAGACAAAATATTGTTTTAGATAATGATATATATATAAAATTATTACAAAGGTATTACGTAAATGTGATGTAATATGTTCCTGATTTCTCCAGATCCAAACTCGCAGTAGTGGTGAGGCAGCGAAATTATCTGCTATGCGAACGACAACTGTTAGAATAGATTCGATTTGAAAAATAAGCAAAAATTACAATGTTCCTGGCGATGCTTCGTACACAGGTGTAGAAGACTGTTTCCGTGGTATTCAAACTGGACGGTTGTTATTACGATTTTTTTTACAACATTGCAAATTAAACTACCCAAAGGGGATTTTAGTGTCGTAGAAAACGTTGTATGTCGTCCGAGGTATAAAACGTCTAAGACGACTCGTTCACATTCAGACAAAACAAAACCCATGTTTGGCCATATACAATTAATACAAACTAACCATTTGCAACTACAATTGAAAATATCACGCCAGTGGAATATAACATTTTAGAAGATTACTTCAAAGAAAGATTCAGATTTCAGAACAATGAGGCTTCAACTATTTAGCAACCAATAAACGAGCAAAGCTTTTAATCATTAATGCAGAGTTTTCGCGGCTAGTTTTAAGTCGGTCAATGCGACAGAACGTTATTTATTAAAGGACGAATAGGAAAACGTGTTGGCAAGCGTTTATTTGGAATGGCTATGGATTTCACAATGTCTGCGATAACACCACGATTTCATGAACATAGGCTATGCGCTGTGTAATTTTAAATAAATAATTAGTGAGATGTCGATAATATTTGCAAATGGTTAGCTTTTATTTACTCTTAGGTCCATAATTCTTGCCTAAATGTGTCCAAAAAACTACACGATTAAGTTATACAATGTGCACTTTGCTTCTTAGAGTTGCCATTCGCTTCAGAGAAAAGACTAGTTTGGGTTACTTGGAGGACTAGCGTAGGGACTTGTAAATAAGACCATATCAGAATAGCCGAATTAGAGTTTTTATGTTACAGTTATATGGTACATTTAATGCGGTTTAATCTTTCTATATTGCACTTACACTATCTCGCTAGTAAACCTTTGTTGTTTTCTGCCTTTTATACGAAGGTATGACCTGCATGTCAGTGTGTGTGATTTGCATGGTTTTAAGACGGCGTTATCTGAGTTATTACTTTTTTGTGATACATATTCACTAAATAAAGACATTATGTACGTGCGTGAGTTGTTTTATTTATAGAGTACCGTTCTTATGAACGAATATTTAATTAACAATTGTCGTTTAGGTATCGGTATAGGTAGTTTGTATAAATCATGTTTGTGTAACAAGTGATTTATTGTAACATCAGACTCAAAAGATCGACAGTGATATACGTTACGATATACGTTAATAGTATGTTCCTGTCATCGAAATATTCTGCAGTAATTGTGTTTATTGGATCCACGGTGGAACTGTTTTTCAGTCCGATAATATGTACTGGTGTATCGCGTAAGTTGGTCGATTGAAACGTCTTATTCTTTCTTTCTGAAACGAACGACATACACAATCCTACTGAAATGGCGACAGGTCCTAGCAGCTATTTGTAGCTGGCAATGTGGCTGTCAATTTCAACCCGATGTGGATGAACGTAGTTCACCATTATGACTGTTCGTATATAATATCCTAATTCGACGTGAACATTCCTGCATTATTTTGGAGCAGAATAAATATATCCGAATGATAACACGAAATTTATTGCTAATCAGAATTTTTCAGCCGCAGTACGCCGAATATTTAACATAATAGTCAACATAGTGTGGATGGAGCACAATAGAACTAGTATAGACGACCGTGTGGTTTGGAGAGCCAACGCAAGGCCCGTTTCTGCCTGGGCATTCACCAGATCGTATGATACAAACTCCTATGGTGGTCTGTATATTATTGTGGCGACTAGAACCAGCACACCATGTTATAGTAATGGTGCGCCATGCATGTCAAACTAAACAGTTAAATGTATAATCTGTAACACCCCCTTTTTTCCTAGCGCATCATAAATGTTGAAGAAACACTTCAGAATTAACTGACTTATCAACATAGCGTAACGTACCAACTGGATAATTACATTTTCTCTAAGACATTATAACTGATGATTGTAGCTAGTCGGTTTTCAAACATATATGCAACTACTATGACCAACATACATTAGCAAACATTTGCGAGATTGTAGGCATCATCTACCAAGACTTGAGAGTGTCTTGAGACGCAACGCAACAATCGAGTAGTAAATCGCAATCTATGATCAACGTTCACAATTCTTAGGCTTTCACGAATGTTCATTGCAAATACAGTAATTAAGTAGCAATCACAGTCCACTGCCAATGTTCACAATTTGTGTAGCGTTCTCGCGAAATGTTCATTGTTTCTGCATGTTCATAGTCTACCAACCAAACTGGTCGTTTCTGTCGGCACGATTTTCGTACAGGCATTGTCTCTTGGAATCTATCATTGTTTGGTGAGTGCAGCCTCGCACTGCTGACAGTCCTGGTTGCACAATTTCTGGGTTATGCGGCGGTGGTGCACCATGTTGCTCATACTGTTCGTCAGTACGATCATCACGTTGTTACAGTCGTCGGTGTCCACGTCCTTCCACACTTGATCCTGACGGTATCACTTCGATCGAGTTTAGACAATTTCTTCGTCCCTCTGTCGAAGTATGCTTTCGCCTTCCCTTGTCTTTCTCTCAGTCTGACGTAAGCGTGTTCTGCAACTCTGGGCTTCAGCAACGACTCAATTGTTGGTAGATTGTCGCGCAATGTCCTGCTCGTCAGTAGCTGTGCTTGCGAATATGGCATACCCGATACTGGTGTGTTCCGGTAAGCCAACAGAGCTACGCGAGGATTTCGGCTATCCTCATTTGCCTTTCGCATAAGTGGACCCTGCATGTTCCGGACTGGACCTGTTGGTGGTAAAACCATATTCAGCAGCAAACGTTCTCATTTCGCTGCTGTCAAAGGGCATGTTGTCTGCGACCAGAATTTCTGGCAATCCGTGTCTCGCAAACACTGTCCTGAAATGGCTGACCACCGCACTGGCTGACTTTCCTTGTAAGAGACACACCTCTGGATACTTGGAGAAGTAGTCCACTATTAGGAGATACGCACTTCCTCCGTACTCAAAGATGTCTGCTCCAAGCTTCTGCCATGGTAGCAGTGGCACTTCATGTGGAGTTAACGGTTCACGCTGATTCTCCCTCCTGTACTTCAAACAGGTCGAGCATTTTGCTATTATCTCGTTGATGTCATCGGACATTGGTGGCCAGAACATGACGGACCTCGCTCGGGCGCGACATTTCTCCATTCCAAGATGATTTTCATGGAGCTTTTGCAGCATTTCACTTCTCATACTGTTGGGTATGACGACACGTTCACTCGCATACACAACTCCTTGAATAACATGCAGTTCGTCTCTGATTGGCCAGTACTGCCGAATAAGTGGATCACAGACCCTACGATGTCTCGGCAATCAATCCTCCAGCTATTGTCTGGCTTAGCTTTACCATGGCCTCATCTTCCGCAGTAACGCATTGTACTTTCTGCTTTCGCTGGTTGGACATTGGTAAGTTCCTGTTCGTGACCAAGCTGTGGATTCTCAGGTTTATGTCAACTTCGATGTCATCACTTTCATGTTCGCTTTCCACGTACGCTCTCGACAGAGTGTTAGCTATGTACATCGTCCGACCGGGCTGGTAGTTCACATAGAGGTTGTACTTCATGAGTCTTAGCAGTATGGCTTGGATCAGGGGTGACGCTTTGTGGATAGATTTCCTAGTGATCATTTCCAACGGCTTGTGGTCAGATCACATTTCTACCTCTCGCCCATAGATGTAGTGCAGAAATTTCTCTGCCGCACACACTACAGGGAGACATTCTTTCTCGATCGGAAACCAGTTCATCTCTGTTGGGAGTTAGTGCCTTCGAGTAGTAGGCTACTGGTTGTCCTTGCAGCAGACAGGCACCTATGCCAGTCTTAGCAGCGTCACACTGTATTTGGACTTTCATGTTCGGATCAAACAGGCGGAGACCAGGTTTGTGGAAAGAATCTCCCTGACTTTGTTGAATGCCTGTTCATGTTCTGTGTTCCACACGAACGGTACGTCTGCTTTCAGTAGGCTTCTCATTGGAGCTGTTACAGTAGACATATCTGGTATGTACTGTGACAAGTAGTTCAGCATTCCCATCAGACGCTGAATGTCTTTCTTGCAATCTGGTTCTCGCTTTTTGACGATTGCTTCGACTTTGGATGGGTCTGGCTTCACTCCGTTGGAACCGATTATGTAGCCCATGTAGCTCACTTCCGATTTCGTTAGCTTCAATTTCGCGATGTTGAACTTCACGTTCTTCTCCTGGGCTCGCTTGAACAACTTGATGAGTGTGCGATCAGCTTCTTCTTCGCTGTTGGACGCAATAACTATGTCGTCTGCAATCACATGCACATCATCAATGTCACCAAATGTTTGGTACACTCTCTTCTGTAGGACTTCTGACGCTGAGCAAAGTCCTAAGGGCATTCCCTTGAAGAATATCTTCCAAATTGTGTGTTGAAGGTACTCTCTTCAGACAGAGGAACTTGCCAGAATGCATCCTTCAGGTCGATCACCGTGAACACCTTCTTGCCACTTAGACGACAGGTTACATCTTCCACGGTAGGTATCTGGAAGTTCTGCCGCTTGATAGCTTTGTTCAACTCTCTAGGGTCGAGACAGAGTCTCAAGGATTCGTCTTTCTTCTCCACAATCATGAGATGGTATACCCAGTCTGTGGGTTTGTTGACCTTCTGTATGACCTTGTGTTTCTCCATCAGATCAAGTTTGAGTTTCAGTCTGTCCTGTTGTCCAAATGGAACTCTTCGATGTGCTTCTTTCACTGGCACTGTGTTTTGTTCGATTACAATGTGGTATGGTTCTTCGAAACAGCCTAGCCCATTACACACATCTTTGTATGTACTGTTGATGCTTTCTGTTGTGACTGCTTCTACGCCTTTCACTCCTCTTGTGATCAATCCAAGGTTTTCACACATTGAGAGTCCTAAGATCGGTGGTGATTCCGAGTTGACTATGTAGAACTCGCATTGCTTGTTGCGGCCATTTACTGAACACTCGAGCTGACACTTCCCGATACGTGTCACCCGTTGACCTCCATACGCTCTAAGCAAAGTGTTTGACGGTTTTATCTGCGGTCTTGGTGTGATTTTTCTGAATGTTCCCAACGGCATCACATTGGTGGCTGCTCCAGTGTCTAATTTCATCTTCACACGTGTCTCATTGCATCTAATGACAGCATGCCATTCATCAGCTTTCTCGATGTTTTCAATGAAGAGCGTGTCCAGAAAGAATTGATCTTGCACTAGTTCTTTCACTGACTTGGTCCTGCACATTTCTGCAAATGATTTCGTCCACCGCATTTTAGGCAACTCTTTCCCGATGCTAGACATCTTTTTGGAGGGTGCTGTCTTCCACATCTCCCACACTTCATGCTTTCTGTTTTCTTGTGCTGGTACATTGCACTGGCAGGTTTTGGTTTATGCTTGACTCGTAACTTGAAATTCAGTTCATACACTACTTTCGTCGACTCAACGGGACCTTTCTTCATAGTTTGCAACTCTTTTTTGGTTACCTCTGAAGATTTGCATATATCCACTGCTCTCTTGAATGTTAGCTTCACTTCCCTCAGCAAACATTCCTGAATACGTTTGTCTTTCATGGAAAACACAATTTTATCCCTGATCATGTTTTCGTGCTCTTTAAATTCGCACGCATTAGCAAGTGTGTGTAGTTCCGTGGTGTAGTCTTCGAAGTGCTGTTCCTCCGACCTCTCATAAATCCAGAATCGATATCTCGCGAATAGGACGCGCTTTTCCCCAACAAATTCAAGTTCAAAACGTTTGACAACGTCAGCGTAAACATCTGATATCAACACGTTACGATCCTTGTTGGCTTGAGCGGCATTATTTTGAGGTTGGGCGTTACCTTGTTGGTTGTCATCATCAGGTACAGGCGGATTGTTCGGTGGATCGTTCAGCGAATCATCCAATTTGAAATGGTTGTATCGCTCCAACGCATCCGGGCCAATAGCGCTGAGCAAGATGGCAATCTTCGTGTGATTCGGTTTCGAGTCCGCTTCGATTGCGAGCATATACAACTCGAACCGTTGATACCATCGCCTCCAGTTTTCGGCTACATTACCTTGAAGGCTCAAGTATTCCGGGGGCTTTAAACGAGCTTCCATCAGCGACTTGTTTTCGCTAAATCCCTCTTATTGACACCATGTTATAGTCAACGACTTGACACAGACATGTGCTACAACGCTAAGGGGCGAATCCCGATCTTTATTCTGATTGGATGAGTATTACAAACATTAGGTAATGGTGCGCCATGCATGTCAAACTAAACAGTTACATGTATAATCTGTAACACATCCAATAGCACCACTCTAGCTGGACACTCCCCGCCTTCTATTGCCCATGGGGAGTATGACTAATAATTGCTCTCCCTGAACAGTGGTAGCGGCTATATCAATAGCCCAGTAGATTTCTGTTAAACTGGACAGTTGCTGCCTGTATGTTTTAAGCCATAGCTTCATATAAGCTATCCGGTTTTATATGCAAATTGTGTTTATGTTGATGTATGTTTTAATTTCCTTTCAAATGATGTGACTGGTGTATACTGGTAAAAGATATGTTGTCACCTGTAAGTGACAATTGATGACATATATAGACTTTATTGATATTGTCTACCAGACATGGGGTCAAATACATTTAAATGTATTTAAATACAAATACTTTTGAGGGATTCAAATACAAATACTTTTAAATGCAAATGTATTTAAATACAAATACATTGAAAAGTATGTCAAATACTTTTCATTTTCAGGATACATTACTATATAAGTAAAAGAAACAAAACGATATATCAAAAAGTTCGAGACATCTAGTTTAAATATTGCCACTGTCTAGTGTCTAAGTTGTCTGGTTACATTCAGTGGTCCAGTATCTATCTGGCTGGAAAGTGTTGTCAGTGAGGCGGCATCTCTCTGGGCGAAACACCATCCCAGGGATGCTGAAAAGCCTTTCAACTGGAGCCGAGGATGCAGGGATGCAAAGAAAGATGGGGGCTAACTTGGCTAGTGCTGGGTATTTATTTTCATTCATTTTCCAGAAACTGCGGGATCTCTGTCTTCTGTCATGCATGGGCTCGTCAGGTAGTCACCAATGTGTGACTCGGTGCCAGTGGTGCTATACTGGCCGCATTTTCAGCAGTGTCAATCAACATGCTGAAGAACCCACGACACTTCTTGGTGAGAGGTGGTTCATCAGTTGTGTCTTCGTTTGTGTGAGCCGTCATTGTTGCCGAGTCATTGTGGGCTATTGCCACTGCCTTCATGATGAGATCAGATCTACAGCTGATACGTTCTGCTTGTGTGCACCATTGCAATTTAAATCGTGGATCCAGTGCAGACGCAGTCAGGAATGCGTCGTGTGTTTCATACGGTAACAACCTTTTCTGTGCTGATGCTATTAGCCGATTCACAAATGTACTTTTGTACTTTGAACTCAGTTCTTCGAATTCTCCTTTCAGGACACGAACACATGGCGCCACCATGCTTCCAGCGCTTGTTGCGCTCTCAAATGGGGTGAAGAATTTCAGTTAAGTTCTTGAGAACATTTCGGTCATGCGCAGTTAGCTGATGTTGGGTGGAGCGGAGTGTTTCTTCTGGAACACGCGGAATGGATCGAGTTGCGAGTTCCACCGGGTGGCGTTGGCAGACTGCAAGCGTTTCTCACGTTCTAATAACTCGGAGGCATGGATTGATTTTCGGACATGCGGTCTTTGCGAATACCTTATTGATGCCAGCTGCTTGCTTGAAGCCATCCTTCGTCACTAATTACAAAGTGTGTGCGATGTTAATTCATATGGTCAAACAGTCCCTCATCAGACACAGGTGATGAAACATCAGCTTCATCATCAGATTCAGCATCACTGGAGTCTGGGCTGTCGTGCACAGAAACTCTCTCAAAGCCAGGAAGTGAAAATGCTTTGATCATGTTTGAAGCATTATCAGTTATAATATGCGAGATCTTGTTGGAAATACCGAAGAAGGCAGTGGTATTCTCAAGCTGTTCTGCGATGGCTTCAGCTGTGTGAGATCCCCGGAAACGAGAACAAGCGAGTGTGACAGGAGTGCAAGGTCCAGTCGATGATGAAATGACCAGTGACTCCATAATAGCTTCGCATCTGTCTACTGGACCACAGGTCAACTGTTGCACATATCTTATCAGCTTGTTTCAGGCGTGCAATCAGATCTTTCTGAACATTACTGATTTTCAGGGGAAGTAATTTGCTGATCAAGTGCTTCCTGTTGGGTTCTTGATAGCGAGGGTTAATTTGATGCATCTTGGCTCGGAATCGTGAACTCTCCACTGTAGATAGAGATAGCAAGTCACGAGCGATGTGCGTGACCACTGTGTCTGTACTCTCAGCCTGGTGTTTATCTGACTGCTTGTATTTTGGCACAACTACGAGAGATGTCAGTGTGTTCTGTGTCCCACTGGCCAGCTGCTTCTGTGGTGAAGCCTGAGTTTCAGCATATGCTGCGTGGTGCTTTCTCTGGAAATGAAAATAATTGTTGAAATAAAATATATAAAAACCTGAGTAATTAACAGTTCTGCAGTCATAAAATTATATTTACACATGTAATATTAATAAGTAATAATTTCTCTACAAAACAGTTATTGGCTAACTTCACAATTATATATATATATATATATATATATATATATATATATATATATATATATATATATATATATATAATTTAATGTTTGTTATTCAATATTTAAATAATGTAAAATAATATTCCACCTTTATACTTCTAAAATTGTCATTTATATCACCCGGGATGGTGGAAGTTAGTTCTTATATGGGATAGTGCAAAGTCCTGCTGCAAGGCTAAATGAATGCAATGGTCTCTTTAATCATTCATCCACACCCTTTTCACACAATCATGGCAATGTGGACAGAACCCACAGCCAAGCTTTCCATTCATTCACTGAGGATCAATTAACAAGATATAAGTTGAATTGGGTTCTCCCTTTAGCATATGTATCAATTAGGCTGCCCTGCATACTGGGCTGAGTGATGTTTGAACAAAGTCCACTGTGACTTATTTAATTGGGGATACCTGGCTTGAACAAAGGGCTTGCTAAACCAAGCCAGACTTCTTCCTCTATCACACAAAGGGAATTGGCAAGCTGGTGCCCATAAGTGCTAATCTGTGTAATTAAGGTCTTAGTCCCTGACTGTCACTGATATAACATTGGCTAATTTAGGTTAGCAGTAACTTACATGAACACAGTGAAGGGAAGAACTGACCCAATTATTCAAACTAAACATACATCATAATGATGAATAAGAGCGTTTTCAGTAACCAAACAGTATTAATTTTCCAGATTGACCATATTTTGTATTTTTATGTGAGTTTGTTCAGGTAAACCCTGGCATACTCCATCTGTTGTAAATACAGATCCATGACATTTTGGTAAAGGACACTTTGGTAACAGACATTTTGCTACCACTGACTTGCTACCAGCAAATCCAGTATTGAAAACCCTTGCCTCTAAAGAATATTTGTTGGTTTTACCAAAATGTCATGTTACCAAAATGTCCCGTTACCGAAATGTCTGTTACCAAAACGTCCTATTACTAAAATGTCCGGTTACTAAAATGTCTGTTACCAAAATGACCGTTACCAAAGTGTCCTCTACCAAAACGTCTGGATACCGTTTTACCTATAGCAGATATAAAAATAGCACAATGTTAATTATTATTGGCTAAGTAACACACAACATATTGATAGTTATATTCGTTTGACATTGTGCTATTTGGAAGTAATCTATTATTTAAGCGTTGTTAATTAATGGATATGTGATTTGTGAATCAAGTATCATAAACGAGTAAAACACCACAGTGGACATTGAATTACAGTACATTCACAAACATGATTACGTGTTGTTAACTTACCCTAAGGTGGAACACCAAGTTTGAAGATGCTTTCGTAGAGGCAGATAGCTGGTTTGTGCAAAGTTTACATTTGTCCTTCAAAAAATGAAAATATCAGCGACTGCTGTTTGGTGGGCTTGCCTGCCATGGTCGCAGGTTCATAGGCAACTAACGTGCAGTTACAACAAATCTACCCCCTATGATGAAGATACCATCTGACTTGAGAAGCCACCACCTTCTCTTAACCCATAGGCTACAAGTGAAGCAAATATTTGAAACAATAGCTGGTCACCAAATCTAGCAGTCACCAGGCAGTTCAGTTTAATTAACTGGACCATGAAAACACTGACAAGCAGATCAGTGCAATGAAGTATTGTTATTGCTAACTACATCACAGTGACAACTGACAAGAGAGGCAGTGGCTTCTTGTGAACAACCTTTCTTATACAGTGGTATCAAAGGTCTACTGCCTCAATGACTGCTCACATAATGGCTTAATTGCCTTTACCAGGCCGTAATTTCTGAGTAAATTGCCAAAGGACACAGTACAGTTACTTGATTTTCAAGAATTCAATCAAGAACTATTTTAAATTGCAATTATCATACGCATTTGAAAAAGTATTTGAAATATCAAATACTGTAGGAAAGTATTTAAATACAAATACTTTCAATTCCTAAATGTCAAATACAAATACTTAAAAAAAAGTATTTAAATACTTTCAAATACAAATGTATTTGACCCCATGTATGTTGTCTACTGCATTCATACAATATGGCTGTTTCTGGTCGTCTCTGGCATAACCAGAGAAATACCAATAAGGTGATTACGATGAAGAGACTACAAGTTGAATAATGGCCTCCCCAAAAGCTACATGTCCACATTTCACCCAAACTCTGGAGGCTAGATGGCCTGCCAGGAAACATGCCTAAGTGATAATTGTGTATTGATGACTGCCCCTGCCATACACTGAAGGTCAGGTGGCCTGCCTGGAAAGCCTAGCTAATGGGTATTCCATCTGTGGCAGGCTGCTTCTGCAGATTGTAATCAATTTGTCTCTTCAAAACTATTGATTTTCTGTAAAGATCAAAGTTTATTTTGATTCTGTTTTATCTTTTAAATGGCGTGACTGGTATATTGTTATCTGTGGAAGACACGCATAAAATTAATATTCTAGACGACTGTGCAGTGAAAATGTGGTAGATAACTCCATCTTGACTTTAAATCCACTAATGACCAGTCCTGTCGCTGCATTCACACAATTTGGCTGTGTTTCTGATCATCTCGTGGATAATCAGATATTTTCTTTTAAAATTATGTGACTGGTGTCTCCTGGATAAAGACGTATTACCAACTGAAGATAGAACATTAATATTCTAGACAACTATTGAGTGAAAAATCATATACTTATTATTAATATTTTCTGCTGTTTTCACACAATGTGGCTGTGTTTCTGGTCATCTCGTATGAATAACCAGAGAAAATGTCAATTAGGTTATTATGGTGAACCGGGTGAAGACACACAGGGTGGTGACTGATTCACCAAATCACATTTCATTCAAAATTACCAAATCGCTATATAGTCCAAAGAACTTTAGGGTCACTTGGCCTATTTTATTTATTTGAGTCATATAGCACCCCACCCCGCTCGTTTGCTCCGTTACAAAACATTTCAATTGGCTTATCCTTTGTCTTCTTAAGAAATAGCGTTACTCCCAAGATCACGCCATCCGTGTAACGCCAATGAGGGGTCAACTGGGTCGGAGGATCAGGAAGGGCAAACGTAAAATGTTAAGGTCAAATGTCAAGGGAAAACATTACACAGCATTCCTGGCCGATAGGTGGTGAACTATAAAACTAGGGTAAATACCAAGTGCGCCCATGGTGGAGAGGTCATGAAATAGTACTGTAAATATTCGTGTGTCTTATTTTTAATCTATGCCAAATAGGTCCCCATACAGCGTTCCCTGGTGGAGAAGTCTTCAGACAAAACTACGTCAAATATCACATTTCGCCTGTGGTGGTTATGTTATGAACTAATAAAATATAATTGTTAAACATCGTTCTTCTTCCATTAAATGACCTCGGTCAACTTGCTGAGCTTTGTTGTCATTGGTTTTTAGAGTTGTCCTTCTCTAGAATTAGTGAGTCCACTACAGGAATATTAAGATGATGCTACATTTTACAAAGCTAACTTAGTTAAAAATATGAAACTATCGTGATGAAACAGTGAAATGTTAGGAAACGTTGCGAAATTACCACGTTGACTTGGTAAAATACGAAAATATGACAAGGTTGCCTCGACGAAATGGAAGAATATTGATATTTTATTACAAGTTACAAAGCTTAATATGGTGGAGAGGTCATGAAGTAGTACTGTAAATATTCGGGTGTCTTTGATTAATACTATTATTAATAGTTAGCAAGTATTTATGCTTGCACAAGTAACTGTGTAAACTAATTAATTACTGCCATGTTTAATGTAGCTAATTTATATTAGGTTTTTTTATTGGTATTATTTTCCTTTTTTTAGCATACTAGTCGTACTTTTGTGTGTTGGTTAAATATACTAATTATTAAAATTGATGATAATGTATCATTAATGTTTATAAAATTATATTAAACATGACTTTTGTATGTTGTTACTGGGGTATTCTTTGATGAGTTTTCTATGAATTAGTATTTTTGAAAATATATGTAATTTGTACAACATTGTTGAAAAATTATGATACATTATATATTAATTGCATGAAAAATAGGTATGTATTGGCCGTCATCTAGTTTACAACAAAATCAGTATAATTGAAAAAAGTAATCTTCATATGATTTAGGTACAAAATAATATAGAATGTTCAGAAAAAAATAAACAATTGCAGATTCATTAATATTTAATCTATGTACATGAAGGCAGCACCATTGCATTTCAATTAATTACTATTATCAGAAGAAAAAATGAAAGCAATTCTAAAGATTTATTGGCAAGATCAAATCTGTCAGAAAATTGTTGGATTTTTTTAATTTGAAATTTCATTAAATTGCAGTTTCCTTAATATTTCATTTACATACATGAAACAAGCGCAGTTGCACTTCAATTAGTGATTATGACCAGGGGGAAATTAAAAAAATTTAAATGTGTGTGGTTTATAAGCAAAATGACTTATATTAACAAACCGCCAGAAAATTTCATGAAATTTGTAACTTGAACCATCTGTATTTTGCTTAATATTTCACTTAAATATACGAAACAACTACCATTATACTTCTTATAGTGACTACAGTCAGGGAACATTTTTAAAATATTATTATTTCGAAAGAAACATTTGGTCCGACCACCCCAACAGACGGCCACTTACCCATTCCGTCCTGTTAGTGTCAGCGTCAATCCTCAAAGCAGTGTATGGGTCTGGGACATCATACCCCGTTTCTGCCTATAGCGATTCAACGACACTTTGTCAAGATGGTTTATTTGGTCAGCCAAGTGTGCCATTACTCACATGTGTCCATCCACAAAAAGAATAAATTAATAAAAGTTATAACACCCACAAAACGAACGACTAAGCAACATCACACAGCACACCCCTGCTCAGCGCGGCAGCTTGTTTACGTATTGTTGCCAAACACAGCAACCCCGAATTGTTCCACGTCAGCCTGGCTACTGCTTAGATTGACAAGTTGGGTAACGTCGTCGTCGATGAATGACACATTTCTAATTTTCAGGTCTGGCACAATGATTATGTAACAGGGATACGACAATGCGCTGTAAGGCTATTTACAGGTCCACGCTCTCGTTCAAATGTTGCTTCACTTCACTGACAGTGTTCTCCTTGACATTCACGTGGCACGGAGAAGACGTCACTGGCGCATTGTCATTGCTATCGCATAGTGAATCGGGCTTTTCTTTCTTTATCGTGTCAGCACGTCAGCCGATGGCACTGGTGGTTCAGCGTGGTCGTTGTTGTCTGGCACGTCAGCCGATGGCACTGGTGGTTCACCGTGGTCGTTGTTGTCTGGCACGTCAGTCGATGGCACTGGTGGTTCAGCGTGGTCGTTGTTGTCTGGCACGTCAGCCGATGGCACTGGTGGTTCAGCGTGGTCGTTGTTGTCTGGTACGTCAGTCGATGGCACTGGTGGTTCAGCATCGTCGTTGTTGTCTGGTACGTCAGTCGATGGCACTGGTGGTTCAGCATGGTCGTTGTTGTCTGGTACGTCAGTCGATGGCACTGGTGGTTCAGCATGGTCGTTGTTGTCTGGTACGTCAGTCGATGGCACTGGTGGTTCAGTGTGGTCGTTGTTGTCTGGCACGTCAGCCGATGGCACTGGTGGTTCAGCGTGGTCGTTGTTGTCTGGTACGTCAGTCGATGGCACTGGTGGTTCAGTGTGGTCGTTGTTGTCTGGTACGTCAGTCGATGGCACTGGTGGTTCAGTGTGGTCGTTGTTGTCTGGTACGTCAGTCGATGGCACTGGTGGTTCAGTGTGGTCGTTGTTGTCTGGCACGTCAGCCGATGGCACTGGTGGTTCAGCGTGGTCGTTGTTGTCTGGTACGTCAGTCGATGGCACTGGTGGTTCAGCATCGTCGTTGTTGTCTGGTACGTCAGTCGATGGCACTGGTGGTTCAGCATGGTCGTTGTTGTCTGGTACGTCAGTCGATGGCACTGGTGGTTCAGCATGGTCGTTGTTGTCTGGTACGTCAGTCGATGGCACTGGTGGTTCAGCGTGGTCGTTGTTGTCTGGCACGTCAGTCGATGGCACTGGTGGTTCAGCGTGGTCGTTGTTGTCTGGCACGTCAGTCGATGGCACTGGTGGTTCAGCGTGGTCGTTGTTGTCTGGCACGTCAGTCGATGGCACTGGTGGTTCAGCATGGTCGTTGTTGTCTGGTACGTCAGTCGATGGCACTGGTGGTTCAGCATGGTCGTTGTTGTCTGGTACGTCAGCCGATGGCACTGGTGGTTCACCGTGGTCGTTGTTGTCTGGCACGTCAGTCGATGGCACTGGTGGTTCAGCATGGTCGTTGTTGTCTGGTACGTCAGTCGATGGCACTGGTGGTTCAGCATGGTCGTTGTTGTCTGGTACGTCAGCCGATGGCACTGGTGGTTCAGCGTGGTCGTTGTTGTCTGGTACGTCAGTCGATGGCACTGGTGGTTCAGCATGGTCGTTGTTGTCTGGTACGTCAGTCGATGGCACTGGTGGTTCAGCATGGTCGTTGTTGTCTGGTACGTCAGCCGATGGCACTGGTGGTTCAGAATGGTCGTTGTTGTCTGGCACGTCAGTCGATGGCACTGGTGGTTCACCGTGGTCGTTGTTGTCTGGCACGTTAGTCGATGGCACTGGTGGTTCAGCATGGTCGTTGTTGTCTGGTACGTCAGTCGATGGCACTGGTGATTCACCGTGGTCGTTGATGTCTGGCACGTCAGCCGATGGCACTGGTGGTTCAGAATGGTCGTTGATGTCTGGCACGTCAGCCGATGGCACTGGTGGTTCAGAATGGTCGTTGATGTCTGGCACGTCAGCCGATGGCACTGGTGGTTCAGCATGGTCGTTGTTGTCTGGTACGTCAGTCGATGGCACTGGTGGTTCACCGTGGTCGTTGTTGTCTGGCACGTCAGTCGATGGCACTGGTGGTTCAGCATGGTCGTTGTTGTCTGGTACGTCAGTCGATGACACTGGTGGTTCAGCGTGGTCGTTGTTGTCTGGTACGTCAGTCGATGGCACTGGTGGTTCAACATGGTCGTTGTTGTCTGGTACGTCAGCCGATGGCACTGGTGGTTCAGCGTGGTCGTTGTTGTCTGGTACGTCAGTCGATGGCACTGGTGGTTCAGCATGGTCGTTGTTGTCTGGTACGTCAGTCGATGGCACTGGTGGTTCAGCATGGTCGTTGTTGTCTGGTACGTCAGCCGATGGCACTGGTGGTTCACCGTGGTCGTTGTTGTCTGGTACGTCAGTCGATGGCACTGGTGGTTCAGCATGGTCGTTGTTGTCTGGTACGTCAGCCGATGGCACTGGTGGTTCAGCGTCGTCGTTGTTGTCTGGTACGTCAGCCGATGGCACTGGTGGTTCAGCATGGTCGTTGTTGTCTGGTACGTCAGTCGATGGCACTGGTGGTTCAGCATGGTCGTTGTTGTCTGGTACGTCAGCCGATGGCACTGGTGGTTCAGCGTCGTCGTTGTTGTCTGGTACGTCAGCCGATGGCACTGGTGGTTCAGCATGGTCGTTGTTGTCTGGTACGTCAGCCGATGGCACTGGTGGTTCAGCGTCGTCGTTGTTGTCTGGTACGTCAGCCGATGGCACTGGTGGTTCAGCATGGTCGTTGTTGTCTGGTACGTCAGTCGATGGCACTGGTGGTTCAGCATGGTCGTTGTTGTCTGGTACGTCAGTCGATGGCACTGGTGGTTCAGCATGGTCGTTGTTGTCTGGTACGTCAGCCGATGGCACTGGTGGTTCACCGTGGTCGTTGTTGTCTGGCACGTCAGTCGATGGCACTGGTGGTTCAGCATGGTCGTTGTTGTCTGGTACGTCAGTCGATGGCACTGGTGGTTCAGCATGGTCGTTGTTGTCTGGTACGTCAGCCGATGGCACTGGTGGTTCAGCGTGGTCGTTGTTGTCTGGTACGTCAGTCGATGGCACTGGTGGTTCAGCATGGTCGTTGTTGTCTGGTACGTCAGTCGATGGCACTGGTGGTTCAGCATGGTCGTTGTTGTCTGGTACGTCAGCCGATGGCACTGGTGGTTCAGAATGGTCGTTGTTGTCTGGCACGTCAGTCGATGGCACTGGTGGTTCACCGTGGTCGTTGTTGTCTGGCACGTTAGTCGATGGCACTGGTGGTTCAGCATGGTCGTTGTTGTCTGGTACGTCAGTCGATGGCACTGGTGATTCACCGTGGTCGTTGATGTCTGGCACGTCAGCCGATGGCACTGGTGGTTCAGAATGGTCGTTGATGTCTGGCACGTCAGCCGATGGCACTGGTGGTTCAGCATGGTCGTTGTTGTCTGGTACGTCAGTCGATGGCACTGGTGGTTCACCGTGGTCGTTGTTGTCTGGCACGTCAGTCGATGGCACTGGTGGTTCAGCATGGTCGTTGTTGTCTGGTACGTCAGTCGATGGCACTGGTGGTTCAGCGTGGTCGTTGTTGTCTGGTACGTCAGTCGATGGCACTGGTGGTTCAACATGGTCGTTGTTGTCTGGTACGTCAGCCGATGGCACTGGTGGTTCAGCGTGGTCGTTGTTGTCTGGTACGTCAGTCGATGGCACTGGTGGTTCAGCATGGTCGTTGTTGTCTGGTACGTCAGTCGATGGCACTGGTGGTTCAGCATGGTCGTTGTTGTCTGGTACGTCAGCCGATGGCACTGGTGGTTCACCGTGGTCGTTGTTGTCTGGTACGTCAGTCGATGGCACTGGTGGTTCAGCATGGTCGTTGTTGTCTGGTACGTCAGCCGATGGCACTGGTGGTTCAGCGTCGTCGTTGTTGTCTGGTACGTCAGCCGATGGCACTGGTGGTTCAGCATGGTCGTTGTTGTCTGGTACGTCAGTCGATGGCACTGGTGGTTCAGCATGGTCGTTGTTGTCTGGTACGTCAGCCGATGGCACTGGTGGTTCAGCGTCGTCGTTGTTGTCTGGTACGTCAGCCGATGGCACTGGTGGTTCAGCATGGTCGTTGTTGTCTGGTACGTCAGTCGATGGCACTGGTGGTTCAGCGTCGTCGTTGTTGTCTGGTACGTCAGCCGATGGCACTGGTGGTTCAGCGTGGTCGTTGTTGTCTGGTACGTCAGCCGATGGCACTGGTGGTTCAGCGTGGTCGTTGTTGTCTGGCACGTCAGCCGATGGCACTGGTGGTTCAGCGTCGTCGTTGTTGTCTGGTACGTCAGCCGATGGCACTGGTGGTTCAGCATGGTCGTTGTTGTCTGGTACGTCAGTCGATGGCACTGGTGGTTCAGTGTGGTCGTTGTTGTCTGGCACGTCAGCCGATGGCACTGGTGGTTCAGCGTCGTCGTTGTTGTCTGGTACGTCAGCCGATGGCACTGGTGGTTCAGCGTGGTCGTTGTTGTCTGGCACGTCAGTCGATGGCACTGGTGATTCAGTGTGGTCGTTGTTGTCTGGTACGTCAGCCGATGGCACTGGTGGTTCACCGTGGTCGTTGTTGTCTGGCACGTCAGTCGATGGCACTGGTGGTTCAGTGTGGTCGTTGTTGTCTGGTACGTCAGCCGATGGCACTGGTGGTTCAGGGGCGGACTCGTCGGGTTGGTTGTCTGGTACGTCAGTCGATGGCACTGGTGGTTCAGCGTGGTCGTTGTTGTCTGGTACGTCAGCCGATGGCACTGGTGGTTCAGCGTGGTCGTTGTTGTCTGGCACGTCAGCCGATGGCACTGGTGGTTCAGCGTCGTCGTTGTTGTCTGGTACGTCAGCCGATGGCACTGGTGGTTCAGAATGGTCGTTGTTGTCTGGCACGTCAGCCGATGGCACTGGTGGTTCAGCGTGGTCGTTGTTGTCTGGCACGTCAGCCGATGGCACTGGTGGTTCAGCGTGGTCGTTGTTGTCTGGTACGTCAGCCGATGGCACTGGTGGTTCAGCGTGGTCGTTGTTGTCTGGTACGTCAGCCGATGGCACTGGTGGTTCAGAATGGTCGTTGTTGTCTGGCACGTCAGCCGATGGCACTGGTGGTTCAGCGTGGTCGTTGTTGTCTGGTACGTCAGCCGATGGCACTGGTGGTTCAGCGTGGTCGTTGTTGTCTGGCACGTCAGTCGATGGCACTGGTGGTTCAGCGTGGTCGTTGTTGTCTGGCACGTCAGCCGATGGCACTGGTGGTTCAGCGTGGTCGTTGTTGTCTGGTACGTCAGCCGATGGCACTGGTGGTTCAGCGTGGTCGTTGTTGTCTGGTACGTCAGCCGATGGCACTGGTGGTTCAGCGTGGTCGTTGTTTTCTCGTACGACGATCTGCAACAGAGACAAAAACGTGAATACATTGCAACCGACATATGACTAAATGAGAGACTTAATGTCTACATTACTGGTGGAATTATGAGAAGATTACGTGAACAAAGCTGTGTCTATGAGGTAAGGTGACATTTAGATGAACGAATTGTATAACTATAATGATGAACGATTATTTATATATGGCTGGAAGAAAACAACTCACCACAATGTCATCCAAGTGTGCACAAGCAGCAGACCTCTTATTCCAACAATGGCTGTCCAACAATGGCTGCGGAGGACGTGAAGTCGCCAGTTGTTGTTTTACTGGTAAAATGCTTTTTGCATGCAAGGCATGTGAACAGGGACATTGGCGTTTGCACGTTATAGTCGCTATTGGTATCAAAAGAGTGACATTAATTGTAGTACTCTGGGTTGTTAAGCAGGTGTTTAGCCTTCACGACGCCGTAGCACGAATGACGACCTCGACGCACGTCGGTCTTGTATATGATTTGTAAGTATCTCGTGGCCAAGAATAAACTGACCAATCACCGTCAAACACGTCATCAACCTGCGCCATGGTTTCATACGGAAAACAGTAAGCACTTCGAAACGATTTTAATAACATTTAATTTGATACTTTTTGTACTGTACAACCTAACCGTCAGGGGCGCGATGTGATATTTGACTTAGTTTTATAGGTCGTGACCTTTTTACCAGTGAGCGCTGCATGGGGAACCTGTTTGGCATAGTTTAAAAATAAGACACGAATTTTGACAATACTAGTTTGTGACTTCTCTTCCAGGTATCGCAGTTTTATAGTTAACCACCTATCCACCAGGGGCGAGGTGTGAGCTTTGACCTTGATGTTTGACCTTGACTTTCTTCCTCCTCCGACCCGACCCGACCTGACCCGACCCGACCCGACCCGACCCGACCCGACCCGACCCAGTTGCCCTCTAATCTGTCCATGCATTACTACTACTGAGCTTCTTCTATTTCGATTTTGAAGTATACATACTTGTATAATTATAGTCATCCGACTCGAGAGGCAAATCATCTACGCGAAGTACGGAAGTTAGCCAAGTCTTACTTTATTACCGAATTCTCCAGTCTGACTGCACCACCCGTGTGGACTGCCCAAGCACCCGTCCCAATTTGAAAACGGCTAAACAATTTCTGGGAATTCTAGTATAACGATCCGTCCGCTCAGTCGCACGAACTCATAAACTTTTTTGTATATTCGAATACTTGCTTCTGCACCCCAAACATCGCATGCAGCACGAGCAGCGTGTGGCCGAAATTACCCCAAATTATGTTACATGACCTGAAGCCAACCACGTACACTCCACGTGAGGGATTTCATTGGCGGAACTTAAAACGCAGTTTCGCAAAGGGATCTACCAGGGTACTGACGTCATCAGCAGCAACGTCCCCAGTCGCGCGAGGACGGTGTGGGGAGATGGATACCCACGTGATCATGATGTCAGTGGATGGAAACATCATCGCACGCCAGGGGTCGCTGCGGCTGATTACGTCAGTACAAGCTCTTCTCTACTCCTGGCACACGCCTTTCAAAAACTCCTCTTTTAATGTCAGCCAATGAAATCGCACATAGGATATATAATTCAAACCAGGTCATGTGACAATAATAATAAAAATCAGCTAATTGTGATGCAGAGTTTAGTAGGCGAAATAGTCGTTAAATTGGGATTCCCACCAGTCGAGTATCCGTCTTCAAATTGGGGCGGGAATTTGCGCTGTTCCCACGGCTGATGCAGGAGCGGCTGGTGAAGTAAACTGCTATTATTTTATAGCTCATTTTCCAGGCTTTTTGGACAAGATCAGCCAGGGGTACAGTAAGGCACCGCAATTTAACTTTTAAGAACCCCTGGCTTGCGAGGATGGGTAAAAACAACACTGCCTGTTTTAAGTCTATATAAAAACTGACGTTACCAGTGCTTTAAATTATCATCCTAATTCGCTTGTCGCCATATTGAGAATATTACTGTAGTATTGTAATATTTCGCCCGCATGGTGCATTATACGGCAATACCAGTTACCAGGGCCAGTTCACGCTCACAGCAACCTTAGTGTCAGAGACAAGGTCAAGGTGTCATCCCTAATCCCTCGCGTTGTCATATTATTCCCACATGCTGCACCGGGCATGCTCTTTCTAAGAGTATACCTAACACCATACCAACTTGCAAAAAGTTGTCACAATGTGCATTAAAATAATTGACATCCCTCTCCCCTAAACGGCTGTGTGTATATCACAACGATAGCTCGCAGTTTGTTGTATTTCTGCTGTACACGCGTGCGACGTTCGATGGTTGCAAAAGTTCGGCAAGACGAGCGACAAACAGTAGCGCCGCTTCACGGATGATACTGGCCCACACAAAAAGGCGGACCACGCGGAAACGGCGGTCCACACAAATAATTGATTATTTTATATATAATTATATATATATATATATATATATATATATATATATATATATATATATTATATATATATATATATAATATATATTTTATTTAAAATATATAAAACATCTATATGACTAATGATGCACACATGCATCAATGCTATACAAATGCAAATAAATGTAATATATATATATATATATATATATATATATATATATATATATATATATATATATATATATGTGTGTGTTATATATATATATATATATATATATATATATATATATATATATATATATATATATATAAATATACTACTATATATATATATATATATATATATATATATATATATATATATATATATATATATATATATTTTAGTGACATAAAGCCGTGCATGAAAACACCTACAGTTGACAAAGGTACAAATGCATCATCCATTTGTTGACTTTTCCTTAAACTCACAAATCTGTTTAGATGACTAATAGCCATGCGATACGGGGGTTATAACGCACACACACGCATGCACGCACGCACGCACGCACACACACACACACACACACACACCACCACCACCACCACACACACACACACACACACACACACACACACACACACACACACACACACACACACACACACACACACACACACACAACACATATAATATATATGAATAAACACGTTCAAAGACAAAAACTTCATCCTCCTTCTGGTTTGCCCTCCGCGAGCTGCGACTCGACTGTTGTCAGTGGTCGTACTAGAGGAGAGCGGGACAGAGCATCTGCTGCAACCAGATTCTTGCCAGGTACATGACTGATAATTGTTGGATTCTTGGAGACAGCTCGTCTTCTTTTTTCTTTGAGCTCAACAAAGACACCAACGGCTTATGGTCTGTTTCCACGTGGAATTGCATCCCATACAGGTAACCTGAGAATCTCTCTAGAGACCATATCGTCGCCAAAGCTTCGTTCTCTGTCTGGGAATATCGTTTTTCAGTCGCTGTCATCGCCCTTGAGGCATGTGCTACTGGGAACACCTTCACTCTTCGCCACCGCCACCATGCCGGTGCACTAGTCTGTAGGATTTTCGACTTCCATTTGTTGGAGTTCACTTCTCACGGTCTTCACCAGTGGAATTGAAACACGCCACAGTGTGGTGATTGCGAACGGTTGGGGGTCACTGGGTAGTTTGATCTCATACTACCCAATTTATATAACTTTTAGCATGCATATGACTGCATATATAACATATATATAATACATCTTAACATGCATATGACTGCATATGGCCTACATTTATATTAATATTTGTTATGTTATTATAAACAAAATTAATTAACTTTTATTTTAATATAGTTTATTATAATAATAT
Organism: Ridgeia piscesae; assembly: GCA_025642075.2. Taxonomy (NCBI): domain Eukaryota; kingdom Metazoa; phylum Annelida; class Polychaeta; order Sabellida; family Siboglinidae; genus Ridgeia; species Ridgeia piscesae. Next base: position 121,226 of record JAODUO010000340.1, read on the forward strand.
TTATATAACTTTTTATATTATTAATTTTATATTAATGTTTTATGTTATCACATTTATATAATATATAGGTCATATCTGTGTTGTAATTTAAGTTAAGATAATTATAATGCGAGGCGATAAAACGAGTGTGATTGTAATAAGTAGCATAAGCACTAGTACCAACTAAGCCTACAACGTACGGTTGTGAAGAAATAATGTCCAATCAATGGCAGTACAATCAACAAACATGGAGGCACAGAAGAAGACGTCAAAGCAAGGATACAGAAAGCAAGAGTTGCATTCATCATGTTGAGAAAAATTTGGAGAGCAAAACAAATCAAAACTAACACCAAACTGAGAATATTCAATTCAAATGTCAAGGCAGTTTTATTCTATGGATCGGAGACATGGCGAACTACACAAAAGACACTAAAAAGAATACAGACCTTCATCAACAAATGCCTGCGTAGAATCCTGCACCTGAAGTGGACAGACAAGATATCCAACACTACACTCTGGAAAATGACCAAGCAACTACCCATAGAAAATGAAATAAAGAAGAGAAAATGGAGGTGGATAGGACATACACTCAGGAAACCACCAAACACCATCACCCGTCAAGCCATCACATGGAACCCCCCAGGGAAGAGACGAAGAGGTAGGCCACGAAACACCTGGCAAAGAGACACGGAAAAGAAACGAAGGAGATGGGATACACCAGGAGAGAAATGGAGAAGATGGCGGTGGCGTTCCTTGGTTGATGGCCTATGCTCCCAGCGAGCAAACAGGCATAAGTAAGTAAGTAAGTAAGTAACATTCAGATGTCCTCACCAAAGGCCGGCAGCCAATAACAGGTGTTAATTCCAATGAAAACACCTACCGTTAGGCGAGTTGTTACATCAAAAGACATAATATATAGTCCCAGATACAACGTCCATGATCTCAGTGAAGAACACGAACTACTCAACCACACACTAACAAGTATGCAGCTAGCAGTGCAATCCAACTCAATGAGATCAAACCATATCTCCTTTCACAGTAGATCAAAGCATATCAAAAGACAGCTGGAGCCTCAGGACTCAGAATTCATCACATGTCAGGTGGCGCCGTTTTAATGAGGTACGTCTGTATTCAATAACAGGTATTAGTGTTATATGAACACATATGTATCGTTGCGCAAGTCATTATATCAAACGATTTAAATAAACTGACAGCACGACGCCGCCGTTTGCGTGGAACTTCTGTTTCAGCTGATCGAGCGAATACTCCTAGAATTAATTATAGTAGGGTCTCAACTTTTAATTTATTTCTAAAAAAAATTAAAAGCAAGTAACACATTTAGAATTGTTAGTACAACACAATAATAAAAGTATGCAACATTTTTGATCGGAAACAACGATAAAGCTTGTAAATATAAAACTAAGATCGGAAGCATCATTGCGAATGTGGTCCTCCTTTTCCGCGTGGTCCGTCTTTTCGTCGTCCACCTTTTAGTGTGGCCATATTTATCATTTCTTTCATTCTGCAAATGGTCGACAGAGTGCGCTGCATGGCGACATGGTAGCCATTTTGGGTGCACCTGGAAGTTGGCGCGTTAGAGATGTATGGACTATTTCAGTAACTGTTATATAAGTATTATAATTCTGTTGTTAAAGGGTGTTTGCAACCAAGAGCATCGAGGTACCTTCCACGAATCGCACGAATTAAGGTAAGTCGTGTATATGTAGGCGACAGTGTACACATTTGCGAATTCACGGAATTGTAGTCGCTTTTTACGAAGGCGATCTTGACACATGTCACACTCACAATAGTCCATGTAAGTCTGGCGCTCGAAAACGAGGTTGGGGGCAGAAAGTCCATAATATATATCGTTCTCCATGTTAACATATAGGTTGCAATAATCGAACTGGGTATACCCAAAAATGTTTTACAGTATATTGTCCGAATGATAATTACAAGCAGAAGCAATCGTGAATCGAACACAGCCGGTAACAGTGAATGATCACGGAAATCATGCATTTTAATATATAAATGACCAAAAAGACAACGCTTTCGTGTCATACGAGTTAATACAAAGTAAAAATTTCCACATATATACTAAATTTTTTAACGTCAGCGGTTTACTCAGAATGTGTAAATTCTAATGAAATCCATGACAGCCATAGAAATTGTGTGAAATAAGCGCACAGCATTCGCGGTCTCTGCTGTGGCTGGTCAGCTTCCTGCTACGTCACTGAGAGCACACAACTTCAAGTCTTTGTTCAGTTGGCATGGCATGTAGCGGTTGCTTAGACCTAAATCTGTGGTCAACAAGTAATTATGAAGTAGACATATATTATATCACCAGTTGATGGGACAAGATGCAACAAAACATCGCCGATGTCGTCTTCTTAAACCCGGGGCAATACTGACGATATTTACCCATGGGTGGGCCTAAACCGTTGAAGCAACGCATATGTAGCGGGCTGAGACACCAGGTCGTAAGAAGGTTAGTATGATATACTATTTTTTCTGTGGTATAACGTTATATATTTAATTGTGTTTTTACAGATGTCAAGCACATGTAATGTTTTTGTGCTGTTACAAGTAGTTTTGACCTCCTTAGACTGGCTATCAATTGACGATAGCTCAATCATCGATGTTGACTATGACGATGTCCCTCGATGACAACTAATCTGTTTTTATGGTATCACGTCCACATGTGTAAACTAAGATATGTTTGAACCAAGCATACAATTTATATCATCGCAGAATTTAGTACAATGCAGAATAAATTATTTAATCTTTAGAAGAAACTTGAATAACTGAACTTGAAGCGATGACACATCGAAAGGGCAATAATATGTCAACGGAGGGGACCGTGGCCTGGGATTGTCATTGGCACTTCTTCGTAAATTCGGTAACCGAATCATAGTAATTTATTTCCATCGATGTGAATGTAGGCTATGTCAGAGTATCTTCATAAACCTAAGGTAACATTGATTAATATAGCTTTGAAGCTAGTAAAGCTTATGATCAGATTCAGATATGTGCTAAGAAACAATGAAAATTTTATGATGTTGAAAACTAGAAATTCAGTCAGTATTTATTTAAAAACAATAGTTTGGTTAGTTGCATTTTTTTGTTAGTTTCCAGTTATGAGATAACGGATGCTACACATTTGATTATATTTATCATAATTTTCTGCATGCACTTTGACACCCCACCTTCATAATTAGTTTCATCCTTGAGTAATAAATCCATGGACAGTTGCCGCATGCATATGTTAAGCTATATCTTCATTTAAACTACTCATTTTATCTGCAAGTTGTGTTTATTTTGATGTTTTATTAACTTTTTAGATGTGACATCAGTGTCCACTCGTTAAAGATCTATTGTTACCTGTTAAATGGTAATTAAAAAAAGATAATTTATATTCTAGATAATTATAGAGTGAAAATTCATACACTTGATTGATATTGTCTGCTGCATTCTCTCAATATGGCTGTGTTTATCACTTTCTGGTAATCTCATATGAATAACCAGAGAGAATGCCAACTAGGTGATGATGCACTGAATTATTTCACGTTCCTTTGTTGTTGGTTACAGAGAGCGATGGTTGTCACTCCTATATCACATTGTAGCATCCACACATGGACAGGGAATGTCCAGTTTCACTCATGTGCACACGCTGCAATTGTTGAGGAAGAAGATACGACAATGTATCTGGAGCAATGTCCAGCAGCATTCAATGCCCTGCCTGAAGTCAGTCAGCACAGCACAGCACTTTCTGGGAGCCATTCCCCCGCTCACTAAATTCTGTCATACTGGACAGGTGGAGGTGTAGCAGAGTTACCTGCCCCAAAAGACAGCACTTCTATGAAGGTATGACAGCAGCCATAACTGCAATGGGACTTCTGCAATAACTTGTGCAGTTCTCTTCACATTGCACCAAGCTGTGTAAAGTTGCACATAGTAATTGCAGTATTGCTTCATATTTCTAAGATAACAGAGGTGTGGCATTTGAATGGACTATTAGTAACTGTGTCATGGGGGGACCAAACACAGCTGTAATTAGTTACTTTGTACATTTATGAATACAGCTACTTGCATAATTAATAACTTCTCTGTCTTTGATAAAATAAAGTAAATAACACATGTCATTATCACTGAATGTATTAAAATATAATATAATAACATTTAAAAAATATAGTTACTGTTTATACATTAGATACAAAGAGAAACATTAAGATTAGAACAACAAGTGATAATTGGGAGTGGAATGTGATAGTGGAATTCCTGGTCAATGTGTAGTTATTTAACTTATGGTTACTAATTAAGCCAATGTATGGTTACTAAAACAATGAATTCTTACATGATTCTCAAATGAAATTACCAAAAATGAGGACATGTTTATAATCATGTAGAAAAGCGTTTTAAAGTTGTCTAAATACTAATCAGTTAATGCAAGCACTATATTCATTGTAGGAATGAAAGCATGATTGATGTTATCTGCATCTGCATGGAACTATCGGCCACGTCCTGTCCCAGGCATCCCTGTTAACACAGATGTCATCTTCGAGAAACAATGATTAAACTGGAGGTTGCACAACAGAACACAAGTCCGACATAACCGTCTACCCATGCTGATGAACCACAGCATGCTGGCTGTACTCAACGAACCCTTCGGCCCAACTTGCTGTGAACCCACCAGTAAACTGCCTGTAGACAGCCCACCTGAGTAACCTGAAATAAACGTGTTCAGATAAATATACATGCTTCTTAGTTGATGCATTTATTTTTATTGCAATATAATTATATAAAATGTATGCACAGTATACTTACTTGTTTCTTGATGGATCTAGTTGTCAGTTATCTATCTGTATATGGTTCAGTGCAACCAATACATTCCAAAGCACCAGTTACTCGAAGCAGATAATTTCAAATCCCTGACTTTTCGTAATACACAGCAGTCCACTTGTATTAAAAAATCGAGCATTTTATCCTGAAGCTAGTGCAGACGAGTTGCAGCCAGTTCCTGATCATTTCCTCAAATCAATCTGTCAGCACTAAAAAATGACAGGCCTTCATTTAATATAATTTTATAAACATTAACAATAAATTATCATCAATTATATAATAATCAATTTAATGTAGCCTAACCAACACACAAAAGTACGAACGGTACTAAAAAAGGGAAAATAATACAAATAAACAAACTAATATAAATTAGCTACATTAAACATGGCAGTAATTAATTAGTTTGCAGTCACACGGGCAAGCATAAGTAGTTGCTAACTAGTAATAATAGTATTCATCAAAGACACCCGCTATCGATCATGTCGGTATCCCAATGCTTTGTATACCACAATGTGCCCACTTGGAACAAGGCAAAATTGAGACAATGGCTCCATAAACGGACCTTGTGCACGTTTGTGCTATCAATTAGTAAGTCATCCCTGTATAATCATATTATCGTCAATACAAATCTTTACACTTCTGCATATGAATCCCATTGAAGTCAAATAAATAAATAGACGCAAAACATCGTAAAACATAGGCCATTTTAACTGCCTAATTACTAAAACTATCGACGGATTATTATATTTGTACGATCACATTCATTTATGTTTCTACGTTGTTTGTAATTTTTAAAATGGCCGACACCCGTACTCATTAACATAATCTTGCAAATAATTTTGAAAGATGGGGCCTGTCAGCATGATCCAATATGGTCGCAGGCATAAACAATGAAAACCAAAATACGACACCGATAGGGGGAAAATCATTAAACACCACCAAAAAATCAGCTATCTACACAGAATCAAACACCACCAAAAAATCAGCTATCTACACAGAATCATGGACTGACATTATAACAACATAAGAAAAATTATAAACAAACAGGTATGTTGCGTGATAATAAACTACGGCCACTAAACTCGGACCCCTGTGACAGAAGGGGCGGCAAATCCATCTGACCTCCCTACCATGGCATCGGCGGCTAGTACTTGTGTTTGGCGATCTTGACTAGCAATGTCAATTCAGAATGCCATCTTTCGCGCAGTACAGCCTGTTTTGGGGCAAATGTGTTATGATTATGTGCCTTTAGACAACTTGTCAGATATTAGTGCTTATCAAACTGTTGTGAAACCACAATGTACAGAAATGTAAAATGCAAATCGCGTAACAGACACATGTAATAATTGTGTAAACTATCTGCACTACATAAATTGCTATATGTCTATGACAGTGTGGTAAGCTCAATATTAAATTGGGTTTTTAAGATAAGAAAGGTGTAATGCAAGATATTTATGACCTGATTTACCCAGTAATCCAGTATTCATATTCCATCACATTAAATTATCGATGTGTCATCTGGTGAATATTCAAGCAAATGCCAGTAGTATCTAATTCTTGTATATTTGACTAGTCTCATCACCAGAACACATACAGATAGAAAAATGCATGTCAAAAACATGTTTTATCATTTATAGCCCGGGTCACCCAGGCCAGGTTTATCTGTAATATGTTTTGCTGGTGAGACTAGTCAAGTATACAAGAATTACATCAAACCTATATTGGCATTGGGTTGAGTATTTACCAGATGGCACATCGATTAATGCGTGACTGTGTGACTTTGGCCATATTGAGCGATGATACTTAAATATGGAACCTGCCAGGTACGGTGCTGTGCTGGTCTCAAAGTTATAACTGGTATCAACAGTAGATTTGGCAGGTCTCCATTGTCCAGGCAACACAATACTTGATTCAATTAAGCCCTATTGTCTGTGAACTTGGCTAATTGAAGGGATTAGCAACCTGTTGTCACAATGGCTAGTTATTTGGGTTGGTTTGATGTCCAATCACAATTTCAATGCAGGTGGGCAGGAAATAATGCAATCATATACTGCTGATAACATCTAAAATAGCATTTTGCCAATTTGGTGAAGAGTTTATTTATTTTTGCCAAATAGCAAACCGTTTAACCTATGGTGAAATTGTCGATCGGTAGCGCTAGCCTAACCAGCTTAACTGAGTAGTTAATTTTTTAATGTCTAAAGGTCTAAATAGACGGACCCAAAAATCTACTCGAGTGTAGACTTTTGATTGTTATGATATCATGACTAACCCAAATATGAATATACAGCATATATTGGAGAGACCCTGAGTGATGAGATCCACTAAACTCATCTTATGAATAGTATCATAGTTGGTATGCCAATAATATTTGTTTTAATTAATAATTATAATAATGACTTCTTTTGCGCCAATATCCATAAAAAGAAAATTCAACAACTATTGAGTATTTATTTTGCAAACACGCAAACATTATTAATGGACATCTTACAATTATAAAAGTAATAAAAAGAAAATTAACAAAGTAGCAATACTTGAATTTTTTTATAATAAGGCCAAATAATTCAAACAATCTACTTTACTCTTGTTGCTCTACAATGATTCAAACGCTGCATTAAAATAATTATTACCCATTTTAAAACATCTGTCTGTTCAGTAACTGATTAATTGAATAGAATAATGTTCCCAGTTTGTTTTAGCCTATTCCATAGATCGACTGTAATCCTAGCCTGGGTGATGCAGGCTATAATTTGACATGCATCTTTCTATCCATAATAATGTTCTGCTGGTTCTATGAATTAAATCAAACCTATATTGGCACTGGGTAGAACATTTACCAGATTACAGGCAATTAAAGCCATGCGACTTCGCCTATACTGAGCAATAATACGGAACCTGTCAGGTACAATGTTGTGCTTGAATCTAACTTATAACTAGTATCAACAGTATGTCAAATAGGTCTCCATTGTTCAGAAGACACAATACTTGATTGAATTAAGCCCTGCTATTGTCTGTGAACTTGGCTAACCAAAGGGATTTGCGATCTATTGTTTACCATGTACACGGTAGGCTTGGGCAAGGAATATATTATAAAATGCCATTTTTGACTTAACACAACTTCTTAACTAATAGCTAAAATAACATGATATTACTTGTGTCGAAGTACACTAATTATATGTGAATGATACTTCCAGAGGTATTTCATCTTGAAAATGTAGATATGTGTTATTTTGGCAAATTAGCACTTGACAAGAGACAAGCTAAAAATAAAACTAAAACTAACTAAAAGCAATAAAAATATAAATGTATGGAAGATAACCTTAACATTTTGAGCCATGATTTGGACATTAGAACAAGTTTTATTCAGGTATGTCATTTTGTTTGTATTTTATATGCCATTTGATCTATTTTCCCCGATTACCTTACCTCAGGGAAAAATCTCAACTTCACAGTTAACAGGACGGTTAATAAAAACAAATAATATTTATTCCCACACCTATGATAACAGATGATATATAAAACATGGCTTACTCATGTATTGGGGTAGATGCCACCTTCATTATCTATCAGTCTAATAATTATATCAATAACTGTATATAAAATAGGCTTGAGCGAAGATTGTTCACTCAAATAATATTTATTCCCACACATATGATAACAAATGATTAATAAAACACGGCTTGGGCAATGATTGTTCACTCCAATTAACCGTATTTCTGCATGGCTCACACATATAAGTATTAACTTTTCTGGAATAAATTTGTTGTCTCTTTACATGCCAAATCTTGTTCTGATTACTCAAATATTACGCATTCAGTAGCATTTCGAATCAACAAATAACTGCCCATGGCTATGTTATGCTAGCATGAGCGCCTCACAGTGCGTACCATCAGGTTGAAAATCGAAGTGTAAAACAGGCTTTTTTCTCAAACGTTGCATGGTATCAATGTTTGACCAATACAATGAGATAAAGTTTATTTAGAAGATAAATCATTGCCCGGTTGGGGATACACACAACGTTGAATTAATAACAAAAATCCCACTAAACGCATGTAAATACAAGCATTTCTATCGCGGTTGTCTTTCGATAAGAACTTTGCCGTTCAGCATTAGAACATAATAAGTCATCTATGTCAAACTAAACTGTCACGGAATTACATCGACCCTGACTACGCAATTCACCACCAAGTGTTGTTATTTATTGTCTTTGCTTTAATAAAATCATTGTATAGTATTTCCAAGGCATCGTAATTCGTAAGAGTAATAATCCATGTGTTTCATGAAAGCAGCAGCGTATGATTGTCAGTGGCCTAGTTGAAATAGCGGCGCATTTTGTTGAATTTCGTATTATTTACTGTTGTGTTGATAATACATTTGTAATAAGTATGTCTGATATGAATAAAAACACCACGCCGTGAAAATAAATTCATAAAGATCGTTAACTAAAGTAAACGGCAAGCCAGGCTTGACGGCTACCTTGACACCCCTCACAACAAAGGTCGACTAGTCTGTGCGCCCATGGTGATGCTGATATTTAGGTCAGCCTATTTTGTTGTAAAGGCAAAATCTTAGATTTAGCAACAAGCAAATACACAAATTATTCACTATAAATGATCAATAAAATGCAATACCTTACTCTTCCGACAATTGCAAACCATTATGTACCGTGATATTTAGGAATAGCTGACATAACACGTGGAATATAGCATGTGGCGATCTGCCGAAGCGTTGCGACTCGATATATCAACTTTCAAAGGCATGATGTGTGCCCATAAATAAAATGCCATATTCATAAAATTATATGTACTAGATAGCAAGTTTCATGTCGGAGCAATTTTTACTTTTGTTTTTATCCACCAGGTGACGTTCTATGTTATCCATGTGGCGGCGCCACTGTATAATTGTGTCGGTTTTTATTACCATAATATTGTCCCTAATAGATGCGCAGTGTGCAAGTGGGAAGGCTTGGGTGCATGTCTACTAATTTATCAAAAGTGGGCTGAATGTGGTCACCCACTATATCAGCTTCTAAACAGAGCAGACAAACTAATCTGCAACGTGGCTCCACTGAAGTACGCATATGTACAGCGCCTCCAAGTGAATGACCCAAGGCATACTTCTTTCTAAATCAAAATTTTTACTGTAATGCTTTCGGTACAGTCTACATGTTCTTCAAATTGCTTTAATGTTTAATAAACTTGATGTGAACATAGAGTGGATTTACTGCATATAAAAGCTGCATTGACCATGTGCATCCGAAATGGCAAATCAGTGTCTGACACATGATATTGATGTTGATAACGATGTACATGGTCCTGACTGAACTGTATAGAACCATGAGTCAGTAACGGATGCAATTATTCAAATTGTCAACTGTCTGATTTATCGATAAAAGCAAAGCTTATTAATTAAAACATGCCTGAATATGAATTTATATGACAATTCATATGACGATTCGTCTGGAATGGAGTTGTGAAATGGATACCAATCTCAACTTTGTTTCTAGTCAAATTTGTTTGCATACATCTATCAAATTTGTTGTAATTGTTTGTCTTGATTGATGCAATAAAATACGCAACCATAATGTTGTTTCGTTGTTGTCACTCAGAAACTTTACGCGAACAGTCGCCATTTAATCCAATGTGAGCAAATCCGCCATTTGTTTGATGCATGTGACAGTCTCTCTGTGATAGTACCATAAAATACAAAACAAAAGCCCTCTTTGTGGTAAGATTTACATTTACCATATATTTACTTACGAAAGTCTCACCAGTAACGGTTGCCCTACCCACAATTATTATTTTCGCATAGCATTAGTCTGGGTGCCATCTTTGCTAACAATTGTAGCGCCTACTCTGTTGCATTTTGGCATCACTTAAATAAATGTTCATGGGAGTGGGCATCTATTAGGTAGTGCGTGTCTATTAGGGACAATATTGTACGCAGTTACATAGCATCTTGTGTTTGCATAAACATCTACCGTTGCATCCTTTACTATGTCAGTCATCTTATATTTAATGTTAAGAACATTCTTAGTGTTTTCATGAGACCAGCCCCCAGCATGTTGTAAACTAGGCACGGGAGCCATTTATCATAGTTAACGCAAGCGATAGGGAGTGAGCGATCGCTTGCCTTAAAAATGAAGCACAGGTGTAGGTAGTGTTTTTAAAATGTCATTAACCAATAAGTATAATCATGGATATATAGGTATTATTATAAATTATTATGCCACTGTTATGTGGTAGATCAATCTTTATTGCTGTGCATGTATAAAATTGTATTAGTACTAGTGCTGGTTCGATATTCGATATATCGAAGTATCGCGATACTTGCGAAAGTTCGATACCGATATTTAGTGGTATCGCGATACTTCGATATTTTTGGTATCGAACGCCCACTGTTCGATACCTTCGATACCTTCGATACTTGACATCGAGTTCATTCGACGACGTCGATGCGAAGACGCAACATCGTTGTTGATGACGACGTTGTTTACAGGGAGCTATCACTACAGCGCTTCGCAGACTAAATTGACTAAGGCGTGGTTGTTTAAAAATAATATAACATAAAATGTGAATTGTTTTCTAAAACTTTATTGTAAAGTTAGTCTGTATAATAACTGTTTTCTGTGTGCGACCTTAGCCTAGGTCAGACTTCGCTTAGCCTCGTTATCCAAACCAAGGTTCGTACGTGACGCTCTCGTTTGGTGGCATTACAATGCCATCTTTCTCCCTACTTTACTTACGGTTACGCGTACAAAAACACACATCCTATAGCATTTTTATAGAGTGTTTATTGCACGCACTAGTATTCATGAAACTAATTTAATAATAATATTGTTAATATAAATAATTATTCGAGCGCGATGCGTAGGCTTTGTTTATCCGGGTTCCGTTTGGTGGCGTTGTTTGGTGGCGCCACCATTTGCGTACACGACGCCCACAACCAAGACGAACGACAAAATGTCGCAACGTTCATCGCTAATTTGGCACTTTTCCAACAAAGACTCTGCTATGCTAGAAATGTCTCAAAGATAGGGAAATACATCGAATTTGACGAAACATGTCACCAATCAAGAAGCTATCAAAACGTGATGATCAACTTTCGTCGTACGGCATGTCGACGTTGTGGACAACGTCGCATTGCCATTGACTCGAGAAGACCTGTTCTTTCGAAATATTCGATAATGAGCAAGCAGTGGACATCAAGTTACGGTCGAAGCGAATCGCCATCGGTTGCCGAATCTACTAAGTAACTGCGGCCACAGCGTCAAGAAGTGACATATACGATGTGACTGATTAACGATGACGATTCGCTTACTGCATCTACTGTCACTGTGACACTGACACTGGCCAAACAGGTTCACCACTGGCAGAGCCAGAGGTAGAGGAAGAAACTGACCTGTTCTTGAAAACAGTTGCAAAAACATAATGGGGCTTGTTATGTGTACTTGATAACGTGGTAATTTAAGTTTTATATTTAAAAAAATATTGGTGTGAACTGGGAAGTACAATTGTAATTTTAATTAATATTTTTCTATTATTAATTAGTGTTATTTTATTGTAATCATCTATACAGTTTTGATGCTAAATCACAATTATCTTTATGATAGAATTAATAATAAAAAGTTATAACAGTGAGGGTTCAGCTGTGCTGGCAGTGACACTATTATAAGTGATAGGTATTTTTATATAATAATGACATCTTATTTGTATGTTTCATTTGTTTCAGCTGTATTTGTTGATGGTCATTTTAGGAGACACATTGACTTGAAATTAAGCTGCTTTATTAAAGTGTATTTACAAACAGCTGGGGTGAAGTACTGTTATTAATTTAAAATAATTCAGTTCAATTAATTAATTTATTTGTCACTAGGTGTTTTACTGCAGTTGTCGTTATTGTTTTAATATTATATTACAGTTACCTTTTAGTAATCAATTATATTGAAACTGTTGTTTGTGTACTTACATAAATTGAAAATTGCATATTAATCATTGTTTGCATGACTATAAAATTGTCACATATTTCCCTACAAGTGACACATTTTGTGTTTCTGTGGCATTAGTCTAAGTGGACAGTAGTGTTTCTTTGGAGATCTCTACTGTACTGAATTACACTTATAAGGTAAATTTCGAGTATCTACTAAAAATCTGGTATCGATTGGTATCGAAGAATTCTGGTATCGAACCAGTAATATATCGATCGGTATCAAAGAATTCTGGTATCGAACCAGTAATATATATCGATCGGTATAGAAGAATTCTGATATCGAACCAGCACTACTTCTGTTGCATACTGTGCTTCTACTGGGAACTGTGTTCTATGTGAAAATTAGACTTAATTACAACGTAAGTATCGAGTATCGAACAAAATTCAGGTATCGATCGGTATCGAACAAAACCTGGTAGCGAACCAGCACTAATTAGTACAGTTAATAAATTAAACAGATATATTATCATTTCATATATATTACTTACTACCACTTTGATATATTACTTACCATTTCCGTACATTTGTTTGCCAGGCTGATGAATAAAGCAGGGTAGCTAAAGTTAAGCATTTGATATAAATCACTGAAAAAATCAATAATTTGGTATTATTATAACCGATTAATGTCAATTTAACCCAGCTGATTTGTTCTGGATAATTTTGCAATCAACTGATAAATGTCATGAACGGTAGACTTCATCAGATGTCTAGCATGAATACGCGGGAGAATATATAACTAGCACTGCTTGGAATGTTGTACCGAAGTAAGGATTTGATTGACTGCTTTTGTGGTGTAACTATTACGATGGCAGAAGATCACCTACATCAGGCAAACAGCCTACGTTCTACCTAATTATACTCCAGGGGACGGGGGGAGGCTATGAGTCGATGAGTAAAGAAAATGGAGCAGAGTTTCGGCGAGTCTTGAACTGTAGGACTTTAAATGTTTGTTCCGCTCATCAGTGTCTGATGGCACCTCACTTGTTCTAATTTACATATATTACCAAGTACACTGTATACATTATGTGATTTCTGCTTTCTTCCAGGACAAATATATGGGATGGGAATGACATGGTTAAGTGTCCTACATGGAATCATGGCATGCTTCAGACGTTCCCTCACAATATGAGCCGGCAGATCGCACTCATATTATACCAACAGTGCTGATTCTACTTAGGTCAGATCATGCAGACAGGCCCAGAACGGGGGGAGGAGAGGACTTCTAGGGCAGGGCAGTCTCTCAGACCCGATGGCCTTTCAGCGAATAGAAACCTGAGGCTTACAACTGGGGCAATTGCACAGCTCAATAGCGTTGTTAGAAGTAACCCAAGTTTGATGCAATTCACTGGGCAAGCTGCCAGCCATATAGAAGGAGGTGAATTATCGAAAATGAATGGCCGTCTGGTACCTAAAGCAATTGCACCAAGACCAGTCGGTGTACATCAACTATCTGGAACATTGATAGAACCAGTGACATTTTCTGGAGAACACCTCAAATGGCTCATACAAATGTCTGATGAACAGTTGGACAATCATAGTTTCGAAAACACAACACGAGTGACACCTTTGACTGGCTTCGTCTTCGATGGTAAACAATACACGTGCCAGGCATGTTCGTTTAATACAACGTCAAGACTCTTGTTCGCTGAGCATGTTCGTTGCCATACCATTCAGTTGCCATATTCGTGTGGAGAATGTGGCTTCACAACCACCCTGAAAAACATTCCATTCCACTACCGCCGTAAACACAGCTGTTTCTCATTGTCGGTTCATGCTAAAACGACACCATTGGTTGACGGAATCATGCAGAAGCTGGGTCCTACTGCGCCATGTTCAGTGAGTAAAGTTGATGTACAGCCAGATAGACAGAATGCTGTGACAACTTGTTCTACCTCAACATTCAGCAGCATTCCACCTGATGGACCAGGCCATAGGTCGAACCCGTCACTGGTGGACATGCTTCAAGATGGCGATGGCTTGTTGCAGGCTCTAATAAACGAGACCAATCAACAAAACCTGGACATGCTCGCTGTAAATTGTGACTACAAAGACGGTGTGTACATGTGTGATCTTTGCAAGTTCTCTTCGCATAGACCATTCGAGATCTTCGAGCACATTATCGCTGATGTGCAGCGCTGGAAGTGTTGCTGCACCGCTTGTGTTAATTTCGATCCCCGCAGCTGTTCCATTGTTAAAGCCACCGTGGCAAAGCTGATCAGACGGGAACAAGAAGTGATGGGAGAGACTGGAGACATGCCTCCAACTGTGCCAGTAACACCAATAGTGATCGCTCCACTGGGTAATCATGCACCGTCAGATCAGGCTCAGTACGATGTGGCTGTCTCACAGCCTGCTTTTGTCGGTGACGTCCCCTGGCAGTCGCCCCCAATACGTAATTACAGCAGAGCAAACATGCACACGAGACCACCACCAAGCTATTCTCAGACAACAAGACCACTAGTCAGCACAGGTATGGCATTGCCATGTGTAAGCGAGACTGTTGACAGTCCCACGCTCTATGTCCAGGCTGTCTCTGGTGCTTCCAGTGCATACCAGCAAGCAGCCACCACAACTGTCCACTGGCCGCCGTCTCTGAACCTGCAGTCAACTTCCACAGGATCAGTGTCGAACAAAGCACCGGTGAGACTCCGAGTCGTGCACATTGACCCACCATCAACATCCAGAGAGAATATTCTGAGTACCAGTTTACTCGCACAACGTCTAAACGACAGTGCCTCCTCTTCATTTCAACCGAGACCATTGATTAGAATAACAGCTGCACCGACTCGGCCAACCCAGTCGTCACTAAGTTCTGTAAACCCCTTCTGCTGCACCAGTTAACACCATGCCATTGCCTGATTGGCTGCATCCCACTCTGCAAGAGCTGACGGTGAATTTATCTCGAGAGGCTAACAAGAAAACACAGGTAGAACCTGCAAGAGAAACAACTGTCAGAAATGAAGTGGCAGACAGTAGTTGCACATCTGGGCAGAGTCAGACTGGTGGAACAGAGTCCCAAGCTGCACAAGATATACAACGCAGCACGAGGCGGGGCAAAGGATCTCCTGAAGTGATTGAATTGAGTGATTCAAGTGATTCAAATGAGGAGGAACGGGTGGAAAAAACCACAGTGCCTCAAATCCCAGTGCTGCAGTCGGTTCCAGAAAAGGAGAGCTACGATGGGCCTATCACTGAAACAGCTGCTCTGTACAACAGCACTAGAAAAGACACTGCAACAAGCCAGGAGAAGAGCAGAAGTGGTGATGATCGATTGGGTAATATCGACAGGGGAAAAGCATCAAAAAAGCAGATGGTTAGTGCTAGATCGGTACGAGCTGAGAGGAAAACGAAAGTGGAAGGCAACAAACGTTCTAATGACTCGACACCAACTGGAAGGTCAACAGAGGAAGAAATTGACGAAGGGCGCTTCTTCAGGTGTGGCATTCCAGAGTGTGGAGACTCGTTTTGCGATCCAGACGGTTTGAAAACACACATGAAGCGATGTCATGGGTCGTTCAAACTCTTCCCATGTCCCTATTGCAGCTGTTTGTGGTCGGACTACAGTCTACTTGTTAAACACATCACGGTCCACAATGGTCCAAATCCTTATCGTTGTGTCCAGTGTGACCTCTGCTTCGAGACAAATACTGGCCTGAGGAATCACTTTGACGATTTGCATCACGTCAAAACGTACTTCAAGTGTCTTGTTGATGGTTGTGGGTATGAATCGAAACTCTGGACAGAATTCAAGATTCACGTCTCATGCTGTCATCCCGCTGAAGACGTGTACACTTGTTTCGCTTGTGGTGGCAACTTCCCACATCGTACCACGTACTTGCGACACGTGGAATCGGGCATGGAAACATTAATCTGCTGCGCGTACTGTTCAATGAAGTCGAAATTGAGGTACTCGATCATCCGTCATTTAGGTTCCGTGCACGAAGGGTTACCAATCAAAGTCGCTGTGCATACCGAGGTGAAGTGCAAAAACCGAAACGAGTCACCATTGCGAACGTACTGTGCAGAAAAGCCCGTTATCAAAACCCAACGTGACCAACGTCGATCTATCCTTGCAAAGACCACTACCGCACCGGTCCTGTGTCGTTGTAGCCATTGTGATTTCGCTGATACCGACAAGGCGTTAGTTGACGCGCACACGGAAAGCCACGAGTCGATGCGCGATCTGGAACTTGCGTTCTCATGCACGTTCTGCACGTTCGGGTCCAACAACATGCACGAGTACATGCAGCACCTTGCGAATCATCGCGGTCAGGCTACACAGAAGCTGCGATACTTCCGGTGCACGTACTGCCTGTTCACCAGCAATCAGATGGCGCTGGTAGAGAAGCATTTGGACACGAAGCACAGCGAGGAGCCGTTCAAGTTTGAGGTGCAGCAGAAGAACGTCACAACCAACCGGTGTGTGACAGGTGACTGTCCAGCTGTGTCACTCGACGATTCCCCAGAACGACAGAAAAGAAAATACCGGGGTGTGACAGGTGACTGTCCAGCTGTGTCACTCGACGACTCCCCGGAACGACAGAAAAGAAAATACCGGGGTGTGACAGGTGACTGTCCAGCTGTGTCACTCGACGACTCCCCGGAACGACAGAAAAGAAAATATGCAGTTGTGACACAGGGTGGAAGTAACGAAACGCCGCAAGTATCTCGCGACAAGGCAACTCCCAGTAAACGTCCTAAACGTGTATCTACCCCATCTGCGGTGCACAAAAGATTGGTGGTATTGCTGGAGAGGTGTGATGTACCAACACTATCAACCCGAAACACCCGCGCATCACGAACAATGGCAAAGCGGAAAATGACCCCCGGTGAAGATGGTGATGACAAGAAATGCATGACGAAAAGACAAACGAAGAAGACCAGAACCCCCAGGCAGACAGGTGTTCTCACGACAGGCGACCAATCAGAAGCTGTCCAGTCCAGCACAAGAGCCTGTACACTAGATCCCATTGTCGCCAGTTTGACAGATATATGCGGTGTTGGTGACGAAAAACCAATGATTTCAGATAACGAGGACGCGGAGGAGGAAGATTCATATTGGAGAGAAATTATTAGAAAAAGCACAAGCCCTGATGAAAAGACAGCAGTGCAGACACGTCCGACGGTGCAGCAAGAGAAGCACCAAGACGACTCTAGTTCGGGTGTGTCGGTGGCTGAGTGCGACATGGACGAAGCCGTCACAATGTCGGACGGTGAAGATGCGTACTGGAGAGACGTCATTCAACAGAAAGGCAACTCGGCCGTTGTTGTCAAAGAGGAAATAATATTGTCGGACGAAGAAGAGGACGAAGACACGTACTGGAGAAACATTGTAAAGAACAGCAAGCAAGTTAAACGGTTGGAAGAGTCGTCTGAAACTTCGCAGTCTTCAACAGTTCGACGCGGTGGCAGAACCCGGGTCGTTCGGAGGAAGTCTGAGGATGTCAGCGGTACACTCTTCCTGCCAGGTGGAGACATCCTCCAGCCGCAACCGGCAACACCGGGGTCTTCTAGCGGTCTGGCGATTGCCAAGTACCACTGCTACTTGTGCCAGTTCGAGTGTGGAAACTTGCGGTTGTTTAACGAACACGTGCGGTCGTCGCACAATGGCAGCCTCGTGAGGACTACGGACACCGTCGTCAGTCCCGAGGACGACAAGATGACATATCACTGCTACTTGTGTAGCGTCGACTGCCAGGATTGGCAGGCGTTCGAGTTGCACATGACCGATCTACACAGCTACACTGTTATCAAAATTGACACGACGTCGCCGTTTCAAGATATCGTGGCAGTTCCGATGAAGAAACAAAGCCCGTCCCGCGGCAAACGGAACTTTACGTGTAGCGCATGTTCATATTCAACTAACTTCAAGTTACAAATGAGAAGGCACACAGCGACTCGCTGCAATCAAACGGATCGTCAACCAACCAGCTCATCTCCAAAACGGACGTCTCCAAGAAAGAGATACACTGAAGCCAGGTCGACATCAGACGTAAACACCAGCGATATATCCAGCCTTGCTGCGCTGATACCGACCAGAAAGTCTAGGAAAATTGAAGTAAGTGACTCATTCATTGTGTTGTTTAACACTTCCCCTGATCCTAGTACATGGTTTGCTTTGCAACGGGCTAGGGGCATGTAATACAACTCATCATGCTCTGTAGCTGCGAGACATCATCTTTACATTCCTTCGAATATCTTTAACCTGAGACATTCGGAGGGGTGTATAACAAATGTCATATCTTGCAAACACACGTCAAATCCTTCGGTAATCATTCTCAGTTCTAAAGAGTTCATGGGCTGATAAGGAAATGTGAATCTAAGAGCTTGTAATGAATTCTTCCTTATAATCCACGCGCGTCATTGTCAGATGACATTCAAGATCACAGTGACCCAGCGGTGTTGTCTAGTAGCGTCAGACAAAACAGACTTCTTTGTTTTGGTACATTTAAGAATTGACATATTGCGTTAACTTGTGGCCTTTTTCATCAGTATTGTTGGTTCATTCAAAACGCGGTATGCATAACTAACTGAAGACCGTGTTACTCTTTAACTATTGTGTACAGTAGTCAGCTTTGCAGGCAAATCATCTACTGCTGTTTCTGAACTAAGGAAATACCACTATCAAGTGGAAATCTCCACAAATTAGAAATCTAAAAACTGAGGCTCGTGTAATCACCCATGAGTGACAACCGCGCTGTTGGTGTTTCAGCTTCGCAGCAGAGTCAAGGGCGTACCTGTTGATGGCGACGACACTGATATTGGTGGTGCTGACGGCACTACGGACCGCACTCAACAAGTCCGTTTCACCAGGCACGTCCACGCAGATGGACTGTACAAATGCAAGAAGTGTAGCTATGCGAATGGTCGCATTGACCGCGTCGAGAACCACGTACTCCGCACTCACCTGTACCTGATGCCGTACAAGTGTCCGTACTGTCATCGTGACTCGAGCGACTACGACACCTTGCTGCGACACGTCGCCGACTTACACCCGAAGAAGCCAACTTGCGTCATCTACCGCGTCACAGGTGCACCGAAATGTCGAAAGCTTGTCAGGCGTTATATCGAGGATATGAGTGCTCAGAATACTCAAATTGGAGTCGGTAGTAACGAAACCGGCACGGCAACTGTAAACCACGAAGTATGTGGTGATCGTCAAAGCCAACACGACAGTGGTGTTAGGAAGTTATCGAAGACACTTCCCTGTCGAGAATCGGCCACAGCAGCTACGTTGTGGAAGTGCACGACGTGTCCCGACCGAAGGTTGCCTTTGAAGGAGATGCAGCGTCACGTGCTCTCGCAGCATCTGTCCGTGGAGCCGTACAAATGCGCCGCGTGTCCCTTCTCCGGTGACAGTAGGGAGGCGGTCGACGAACACATTCGCCGTGCTCACTCGCCAAACCATCACGCGACTGTCTTAGACATGTCGATTGAGAAGGCCGACTCTCTGAGGGCGATGATAGCGATGGCGTCAGATCACCAGGAACGCGCTCTCGATCAATGTCAGTGCGGCGGCGAGTTCGACCACGACCTGCTGCGCGTCGTCGCGAAGAACGGCAAGTTTGTGTACGACTGTGACATGTGCGACTTCCAGACGAGCCTGAAGATGAGCTTCGTCCAACACCGGAAGTCGCACCTGCTGGCGACCGCGGTGCGCTGTGGCTACTGCGACTACAGGACCAGCAGCAGGCACTTCCTGGTCAACCACATCAACGTGGTGCATCCGTACTGCCGCGTGAAATATCACCTGGTTGACAGCAACGGCACGGTAACAAGCGACCACTTAGCAAATAAAGGGGACACGTTGAAAAATGGGAAGGAAGAAGGAAGCACCGACATGACGGATGTTGTTGGTGATAAGGACCAAGAGCCAACTCAGTGCGACGAGCAAGACAGTTCCGCACTACGCGACTCTTGCGCTGACGTCGCCACACCCATTGATGACACGATGGGTGGTAATAAATCCACTGGTCTTCCGGTGGAACCACTCCTAAGTGACTGTGACTACACTGTGACAGTAAACAGCGCCGGCAGTTCGATAGAAGAGATTATGAATGGTCTGACGAACGATAAGTCGGGCGGTTCGGCAGGAGAGAAGACGAATGGGGCGACAGAAGAGAAGATGGACGGTTTGACAATAGAGGTGAGGGACATTGCAATGGAAGACGAGATAGACTGTTCAACGGAGGGAAAGGTGAATGGATCGACAGTTGATAGTTCGAAGGAAAACAACATTAACCGTTCCACGAAAGAGAATCTGAACGTTTCGACTGGAAAGAAGGCAGACGGTTTGACAGAAGAGAAGAGGGATAGTTCGAAATACAAGAATACAGACGGTTCTGCAGAAGAGAAGGATTGTTCGACAGCACAGATGATGGGCATTGCGACAGACGAGAAAACGGACGGCTCGGTGAACGAAAAGACGGAATGTTCGACGGAAGAGAAAACGGAAGGATCGATGAAAGAAAAGACGGACTGTTCGACGGAAGAGAAAACGGAAGGATCGATGAAAGAAAAGACGGAATGTTCGACGGAAGATAAAACGGAAGGATCGATGAAAGAAAAGACGGAATGTTCGACGGAAGAGAAAACGGACGGCTCGATGAAAGAAAAGAAGGAATGTTCGACGGAAGAGAAAACGGAAGGATCGTTGAAAGAAAAGACGGAATGTTCGATGGGAGAGAAAACGGAAGGATCGATGAAAGAAAAGACGGAATGTTCGACGGGAGAGAAAACGGAAGGATCGATGAAAGAAAAGACGGAATGTTCGACAGGAGATAAAATGGAAAGATCAATGACAGAAAAGACGGACAGTTCGACGGAAGAGATGACGGATAATTTGACAGACAAGAAGACAGACGGTTCTGTGGAAGAGAAAGTTGACGGTACAACGGAAGAGAAAGTGGACGGCTCTACAGACAGGATAGCAGAGAACGCAGAGGGAGGCGTTGACGCGCAGCAGACGTTCATGTGTGTCACGTGCAGTACTACGATGCTGCTAGAGCAGGACATACAACACCACGTAATGGTGGAGCACCTCGAGCAGAAGCCGTACGTGTGCATGCACTGCGACCATTCGTCTGCCGATAAACGTGCCGTACAGTCGCACACCGAGGAAGTACACGCAGGTAAACCGTGCAGCATCATCTACGAAACGAACGGACAACTCGAAGCGACGGTAAAGGGCAACATAAAGTCTGTGCCAAACGATACCGTCTCGCAGCCGGTGAAGCCACGCGTGTGTAATCTGTGCAAGAAATACACAACGTCGTCAATGTTCCAGTTCTTAGACCACATCGCGAAGGAGATCAAATACACGCCCTACCAGTGTCCGTACTGCTCGTACAGTTCCATCTGGCGAAATGCTGTCAAGACACACATCGTCGCGGACCACCCGCATGCGCAGATTCGTATCTTGCTGAGCGAAGATATTGCGCAGAACCGAAAGATTCTGGAGCTCGTGAAGCAGTCTGATAGTCCGCATGACAGCGACGAAAAATCCGATTTGAACATATTCGGTGGTGAGTCTTTAGACTGCATATTTATTAATGGGTTTTCTCGAGCATATTATGTTACGCACATGTCTGATTTGCGCGTGTAACATTACCATTCAGTCGTAAATCCCAAATATAAAACAGCTATGATACGGAATGTTGATGCATTGACAGTTTTGGCACATGCTTGGTGTTCAGAATTCATATCACCAAAGCAAAAACAAATGCCTTAGAAAGTGGGTGGGCAACTAATAGAGCTCGCTATTTCGTTCCCGGAAGTATAGTCATTAGTCAATGGGCATGTAACCAACCAAATGAGCGTACTTGTACGTGTAGCTTATTGGACTAGTATTAAGAAACTGTCGCTTCAGTGTGCTTGATTATGTATGTACAACACAGAAATGTTACGCTTAAAACAGTTGACAAGCTACATGATGGTATCTTAACGACAGTGATTGAGTGTTAGTAACAAGTCGACATAGCATTGATTGATTGTTGAATTCCGTAACGTACAAGTCCATAATTTGAAATACAAAGAAGTGTAACACTGGCATATATGATTACGAATGTTTCAGACAAGAGAGACTGAAGCCCGACCGAGTCGAAATGGAATCTTCGACGTGAGTATTTTACTATCATTTTTAACTTGTTGTTGGGATTAAGATGAATTAAATTAAATTTTTATCGGAGCCATGGATCTATTACATGTATGAAAGAAGACATTTTAATCTCGTTGACAATGATACAAGGCATCTCACTGCGTCAGAGAAACAACCAGTAACTAAAGACCTGGACCAGATATTTCTTGAAAACGACAACTTGAAAGGAAGGCTGGTTCATAGCAGAATGGATCAGCTGTGACAGATGTGACGATGTTTGGCAGGTTAGCTATGGATAACTCCAGCAGCACGTGAAGTTACTTTAAATGCATTCGCATTTTAAATGCATTTAATTTGATTCATAAATGCTGTCTCAGTGTTTAAGTAATCAATTGGCTGAGTATCTGTTCTGTTAAGGTAAAGTATAAAACACAAACGGTGCTTTCCACTGCGGTGACGCGGTTGAAGCGTCAACACAGATATTCAATTAATGGTCGTCAGCAGTCTGGCGCTCCTTGTTTGTTTGTTTGTTTGCTTGCTTGTTTGTTTGTTTGTTTGTTTGTTTATTATCTTGTTGACGTTCACTCGTATACACGTACTCATTTAGAAGAGTAGAAGTATGCACCACGATGAAGATGACTAAATAAGCTTTACAAGATTGTGCCCTGTTATGTATCTATTGAATGCGAATGTGCGCACTATTTCCGTACGTCGTTTTCGTGTTGGCGTGGTGCTACTGTCATGTGTTGCTTATCTATAAACCGTAACGTTGCAACCTCGTGTACGTAAAGTTAAACATGTATGTTCACAGCGAGAGGAGGATGCTAGTCTACCAGGCTGGACCTGTCAGGAGGACAACCCGCGAGACCCGCCAAATTCACCGACGTGTGGCTGGTTCCATAGGACCGATTCGACTACTGCTGTGATAATTACCATTCCGTGATGAATTTGTTTTGTGTCAGAAATTTTGAATTGAAAATCGTTTTGTGTATATGTGTTTGTGTGAGGAAATGAATTCGTGGCAGGTGCAGCGTAGGCGGTCGATGACGGCGAGTCGAGCCGCCAGGGGATACATTGTGTGGCACTAGCTGTTCACCAGCGATAGCGTGTTGGAGAGGGTCGTGATGAAAGCCTCAAAATTTGTCACAAACTATGTTATTTACCGGTGAAGTAGTAATTGCGTACACGTACTGTGCTATAGTTACATGTGTAATTACATATCAAACAAACAGGATAAATAGCAGACGTGTACATACTAACGTTGGTCGTAATTGGTGAATGCTGGCCAATTCCGAATTTAGTCGGGAGTGCTATCACGAAGTGCGCAATGAATTGGTTCAGTGTTTTAGTATGATCATGAAATTAAAGAAAACTGGTCGTACATATGCTATGAAATAACCACGTCCGGTGATGAGTCGTTTATTTGTGTTAACACATTGTTTTAGAGCATAACTGTTTCTAGTTCACTCGAAATACGTTTGATGCAGGTATTAAATAAAAAATGCACTTCGCAATGATGTGTAGTGGAAAGAAATCGCGATTGCAAGAAGGTTGCACATGCTTAATAAAAGTGGGCACTTCAGTTTATTGCGTAATATGCCATAACATGTCATGTAACAGTATTCTGTGACACACAGTGAAACATGGTTCAATTGTGTTAAGTCAGTTGACTTAGACTTGAAATCTTCCTTACGAGTTACGCTATTCTAATACATTATTTCTAAAACGGAAACTCTTACCTGTTTATATGCAATGCGGTTCATTCGTCAGTACAATACAAGAAGTTGTGTTTTGTCAAATTAGACCTCAAATCGCATGCATGTTATTTACACCTTTGTGTGGTCGCTCTTGAGTGACAGGGTGACAATAAAGTGTTACGATTTATAAATTCTTGTTGCTGTTATTGTTTATATGTGTATCTTGTAACTGGAAACAAGACAGCATCGCCGTGCCTGCATCATAACCCCTTCTAATTGCCGTCTTTCCTAGTGTTTAAAGGGAATGCACCACAGTAACTAATAGCGCGTCAGTTTCCCGCTGTTCACTTGTAGTTAACTTCGTTAACCGGCAAACAAGTCAACATTTGTTACGCCCAATTCGGTCTCCAGGAACTAGGTATATGATATGAGATGTACTTATGCATACGATTAATAACCGAGAAACCAGATCATCAGTCAATTCCATCATCGCGCCAATGGTCGTTGCTGCTGATTACATCAACACTAGTTCTTCCCTACAGCTTTACGAAGACGTTCGACCAAGGGTAGTGCTACGACCTTAGCTTGCGAGCATGGTCCATTCAAGTTCAACTTCTACTATGTTAGTACAGCAAAATGTCGTTAACCACTTATCCCAAAGGCAAGAACTTGGTGTGTGCATCTTAGCATTGTTTTGAAAAGTGTGTGTCCATGTGTGCAACTTTTACAATGAGATATAATCTACTTTAATTGATAGAGGCCTTCACCAAGATCCAATGATGGCTACATGCTTAGTCCTTTGGGGTGAACATCCAACGCACTTGTACCATCATTCTGCCCCCACTGTGCGCCTCCGCAAAAAGAATGCCCCAAAATGCAACCTGTTGCCATTAGATGACCGTAGATCTAGGAGCTAATGCACCATCAGTGTGGCCGTGACGTCACTGCAGTCCCATCGAGCCACTAAGTTGGCACCAATGTTTATATCACGAAAACGATTGGCATTGGTCTTGTGTCTGTTCAGCGAGAAGTCGTATTGAGTTTCACCCGTTTGTTGAGCGTCTACGCCGATTCGTTGCGTTCTCCGACGAGACATTGATGAGAAGAGTTTGATAAGTATCTATAACCACATGCTATTGGGCCTCACATTGTGTCCGCCGTTCGCAGTTAGCTCCTATGTCTCAGAAACCGTTTTTTTTATTTACCATCGGGTCTTGAAACATTAGAAAAAGTGCGTTTGTTCTCCCTTGGGGTGTCGCCAAAACAACCCACCTTGATGCTCTCTAAACCTCAAATAGCTCCTCTTGAGGCTCCCCACAAACCTCCAAATTGCACCCCCTTGTGGATCAACGTAAATTTAAAATCGTCAGAACACCAAACTGCACAATGTTGTGTTTTTAGTAGAAATTGAGCCTACTAGCCACCCATCTGTGCTTGTCCTGGGTTTGGTTTTAAGACGAATATATGTTATCCCAAACGGATTGCTAATATTATGAATTCAGTAATCCGTCTATAAATCTGGTAATCCGTCATATCCATGTAAAACAAAATTTCAATTATTCAGCGGTGTTTATTTACACTGATGTAACATCAATTACTCATAGTAAAAAAATTGTTAGGTAAATGTCGTTCTTCCAAAGAAATGATTAAATGTTTGCGAAAGGCATCAATAAGCTTACTATAAATTATTATCCGTTGTCGGCTTAATATAATGCAAACAAACTCTAAAAAAATTGTAAGTAGAACAATAAAAGCCACAAACCGACGTCATATCGTACATACTGCATACACAAACTAGTCATAGCTAAACGAGTTGCGAAAAGAACAGCGACCCCGAGTGACACTTTGCGGCACATGTTCGACCAAGTACTTCTGTCATATGGCGCTAATCCGGCCGGACATCGTGGCGTCAAATCTGGTAATCCGTTGTAAAATCTACATTGTGCGTGGAGTAGACCTCTAACTAAATACCATTAAAATCGGACCCTCATATACCGGTCTTTTCGTCACACAAAATCAGCGTGCTCTCTTATATTGAATCTTACTGTTTTATTCAAAACATTTCTTGCAAAATTAATGGCAAATTAGCCCCTTTCATAGCCCATATCACGGTATTTATTTTGATATCCACTAAATGCTTACATTATATATATATATATATATATATATATATATATATATATATATATATATATATATATATATATATATTATTGTATTGTATTGTATTGTATTGTATTGTATTGTATTGTATTGTATTGTATTGTATTGTATTGTATTGTATTGTATTGTATTGTATTGTATTGTATATGCACAGTAGATCGAGTCCATTCAGTGTACAAGCAGCACAACGTCAAACACGTTATTTAATAAATGTGCCTACCTATACCTCTAGCACTTCTTGCTTAGCCGTCAAAAAAGAAAAGCCACAACTGCATATTAATAAAATATATAAAATGAATAGCTTTTCTTTGCTAAAAGTCGGATTTTTTGTGTCATCTTGCATAATCATTGCACGTACGACTCCTAGCGTTCAGTGTAAGAATGTAGGCAACTGTCGCGGTATAGTCCATCCACTGCTTCTGCGCTTTACGACGATCACGATAAGAAATAACAATACGTATCCTCTTTTAGAAACCTGGTATTTCCCCTACTTTTCAAAAAGATCAGTTCTAACAGTTCTGTTGTGGTGTCAGTTAGTATTCAACCCCGTGCTAGCGTAAAAGCGAACCGATCATTATCACGTGATTTGGTGAGTGGCGCCACTGTTAATGATTGCGCTTGTCTCGGTTCCCAACCCCCGCTCGGTTCTCGCGCACGGTCAACAAGAAAACATGGCCACTCGGAGAAGGACGCTGAGTACAGGAAGCGACCATTCTGATAAAAGCGATCACTTCTGCCACATAAATGAACGCGCCGTCGATGATATTTCATTGGAGTTCTTCTACAAACCACACACGCTAACTCTGTTGGCTGTATCAGTGATAGCACTGCTATATTATGCGCTAACAAGGTAAGCCGAACTCGCCGTGCCGGCTCTGCACACATCAACCATCTCGTGCTTCATTCATTCTGTTCCTGACAATAGCAACATGTCCCCTTACTCGGAGTTTAGTTACGCTGGGTTTTGTTTGATTATTTAAGCAATTTATTGAAAAATTTGACCTGTTTTCGATAATCATACACAATTTTAAGCCACTGAAAACCTAACAGTAACAGTGATACCATGGCATGGCACATGACATGGGGATGTTTCAAGTTTTCCACGCCCACCCAGCTAGTCCCGTTTTCTTGAAGGAAGTTGAAGCTGTTGACACATGATGTAGACAACTAGACATCGTACGCATTGTATATGATACTGCAGTTTTGCATAGCAAGTTTGAACAGTCCATAGACTCTGACGTAAGCACGAAACCAACCACACGTGACATTGGCACTTTAAAATTACTAAATTATATTTAAAAAAATATATTTTTATCACTTGTTTTACAATTACTGTCTGTTCAGTACCTGCAATTATAGTATACACAAACTGAAAAAGAGCCTGCAATATACAGGGTGTACAGTGGTCAATAATGCTCTATTAGATAATAAATGATTTATGACATTACTAACCATACTATGTTGGGCTGTTGGCTAGGACTAGATAAAGGTAGTTATGGTATTAATTAATATACACTATATTTTATTTATACAAATAATAATATAACTTTACGTACGTGTATGTGGTTTTATGTTTTAATTGTAGTCACAATTATTGTGAAAAGGGGTTAGTTTTTTCTCACTAGCCATACAATTAAGCCATGTCAAAACAGAAGTGATTTTTCTCCCATCTGTGGTGCACACATATTCCACTTTCAATGTGTTTTTAGTGTGTATATCTTAACATAATTTATTATATATTTTTTATTCCACATGTTACTTTGTATGATTTTATATTTATACTAGATCATGATAATTATCAACTATTATTTATCGATGTTATAAAGAACAACTTTTATTTGGATAGCCTATTGTGTGATAGCTCTTATTTATTTATAATTTATTTATTTAATTAAAAGTAGTAGTATATTTATCATAATTGTTTGGTGAGTGTATTGTTATGTGAACATACTTGTACGATGACCCAACATTACAACACATTCTACAATGTTTTATTGTAACTGCAATGAAAACACATGTCAATAAAGCTGATCTTATGTGTGAAGATCAATAATTTAGGCTGGTAATTTATGTCTAGGCTAAAGCATTACTGGTGTGTGCAGTTGTACATGGCTACATGCATATCTCAAGAGAATCAGAGATATGCCACACTGTCTTTGACCTACAACTCAATTCCTGGTATTACACAGTTCCCAATTACAGCTAAATGCATTTTGATTGGATGACGTTGTACTCGTAAGGTATGTTATTTAATACAAGTAATCTATTAGGTTAATCAGGGTTATTAAATTTGGGAACAATTTAGTAATGTTCAATGACATTATGGTGTATGACGTATATCTTCTGCACAATTTAGACTACAATCAACAATCTATTGTTGTTTTCCAGTTTTCCTTAGCCAACTGCTTAATATTTAGTGTTAATTCATAGATACCTTATTTGGGATACTGAATATGTACATATTATCTATGCCATAGCCAATATTTGAGCAGTCACCTTTTCAATTCTAGAGCTAGCCTATTCCCCCAATAATTAGATGCAGTCTAATATTTTGACTAGGGTACCATTAAGAAACGTACATGGCCAATATTATATATATATATATATATATATATATATAAAATACTTTACATTAATTTTATGTAGACAGATAACTGGTCAAAAGCATGCTCTGGTAAATATACCTGATTTTACCTTTGTCATGGGTAATGGTGGGTTCCAACCCTGAGTACTACACACCTGTAATCTTGACCGTCAACAAAATCCATAATCCTGATTATTTGTGTTTATCTGGTTTGGTGCACCTAATCAAAAGCAGCTCATCATGCAAACTGGGATATTGAAAGGTTGTCCTGAGAGTTCAGTGTTGTTGATTGCTATATTTGCAGAGTCACTCTATGAGCATGCTCTATTTTTGCACTGTGTATGTTTATTATCATTATGCCATTTGCAAACATCATATATAATACATATATATATATATTATAATTTTAATTATATGTATCCTGCAATGAAATTCTGCAAAGACTGTCTCCCGTAAAGAACAGCTTGTAAGTATTATTTAGCCAAATGTTAATACCATTACATCATTTAATCTTTGCTAATAATTAACACATTGGGCCTACAACTGCCCCCTTCTTCAACTACATACACATAGGTAGCTAGAACGAATGCTTAAGACTACAGCTTGACTGGTTATAAAAAACCTGGCAAATGCCTAACTTATAAAATGCATAAAACACCATGTATTAGAACAGAGATCAGGTATGTGTCAGCATCATATTTGATGAGAAGACGATCTCTGTGGTTAATGTGGTACACTATGCAACCTTCACTTGTGTGCCTGACTACATAATGTAGTGAGTAGTGCAAGCGATCTGGTGCTTAGCCCAGACATCTCAGATATAACCTTCATTAGCAATCATGTCATGAGCATGTTAATATACGGCAGCTTTGTATGATTTGGTCTGATAAAACAATGTGATGCAGTCACTTGGTATTGATTTTTTAATGACATCTCCCACTGTACTGGCTGCTGGCACATTTCTCTGAGAAGCCTCCCTCAGTTAATCACAAGACAAAAAGTCAAGTTTGACAAATAATTTGTTGTAAAATCCTATTGGTGGAATTCATTCTTTACATTCCATCTTAGTAATTTTTTGACAAATGTGTATTTTGTTGATTAAGCTGGTGTGTGTCTACTAGTGCGTAATGGTAGTGTTACTCTTGTTACTAGTGCGTAATACTAGTGTTACTCATGTAATCATAAGTAATACTATTCAGATGTGCGACTCCAGCTGCAGTAAAATAACTAAACAAAAAAGTTACATATCACAAATTACACAGTTGATGAATTATTCAGTAGAATAGGCAATTAGTCCGTGAATAATGTGAAATAAGACAGTCACTGTTTTGTAGATAGAATGTTATGGATAAATGTGGAATATAAACATGACCAAAGGACAGTGGTGCCACAGAGAATTATATAAATAACTGTAGTTTAAAGATGTTATGCTATTGCCGTGTTATTGTCATGTCTATTATAATTTAGTGAATTATTAGGACATAAAATTGTGATTTATGTTGCTAAACAAATTTACTGGCACCTTCACAGAACATAAATAATATTACATCAGAATAATCTTTGGATGACTTCTTAAGACGCTCCAGAGGCTTCTGTATGCCTAACAACTGTTGTAGTCTATTTGCTATTATTTGGACACAGTTTTGTTCAGTTTTCCAGGGGTAGGCTACTGCTGTCTGGGATTGAAGTAATCAATAACAGTGACTCTTGGTTTTACAAATATGGGTTAGCTTGATCATTATTATGTATACATTTCAGAGAAAATAGCAAACACACAAGTTTGTTTTGCAGAAATTGTCCTTATTAAGTCAGAAAATGAGAAAAACAAAATAAATAATCAAAATGACTGGTGTAAACTAAACTATTTGGTGAAATGGTTGCTGTGATTGCTCATCAATGCGGTAGGCCTCATATTATTGACGTAATCAAAAGAAAACTTTTGAATTTGTCCTGAATAGCAAGGCTTTGATTAATTGTATTTTTAGCAAAGTTTCTGTAAAAATAGGCCTCATGGTGAATTAAATTCAGGAGTCAATCTGTCATAAACATACTTAATCATTTGTTTTCACCATAAGTCAACACCCTTGAGAGATGCTGGCTTAAACTGGCCCAGAGCTTTGTTTTGATTAGTACTTATAGCATAGCATTAATTTATCTGTTATATCCCTGCTTGGACCTTGTTGTTAAGTCCAGTCCTATATTGTCTTAGAAGATTGATAAGAAATGTACAGTAAAATATGTTTCTTTTTCATAATAATAAATTAAAATTAGAACAATTAATTTTCTTAATAATGTTATGCTGGAATGTGAGTGACTTGTTAGATTATACCACAGTAACAGTCTGTTGCACCTCACCACACACATTTTTAATGGTTAGTAATATTAAAACAGTTTTCTGATAATGAATTGTATAATTAATAATTACATTTTTTGCATATTGAATCACCAAGCTAGAAAATGTAATAAAATAAATATCTTGAGGAAAACATTTAATGCAACAATGTGTATACAAGAGTCAATAAATTTTTCTATCCATTTGGTGAACCCATTTAAGATAAAATTATAAAATACACTAATAATCCAATATCATTAAAAGACATTATTGATATACTTCTATATATAGACGAGCTTGTCAGAAATAGTGTCGTTTCATATTTATCTCCATGGCAACGACCAGTCTAAGAAATAATACACTTTCTACTTCTTCACATTTCATGAGGCTGGCTTTCTAGACCTGCTAAAAAGGTTTCCACCAGTAATCCACTGATGTCAACTTTGCATTTGTTCGTTTTAAATAATTAAAACACGGAGCCATGCTCAGCCAATAAGTAAGCCATGTTACAGTAGACACCGGAGACTGAATAGTCCTGCCTTGCTGAGAATACACCTACATTTGGTTGTTAGATTACGAAGATGTTAAGCAAAGTAAGTCCTTCTTTCAGAAATGACTCGAAGGCTGAGACCAACATCTGGAGTGCTGTATGGGTGGTCATCTTCTTCTTCCTTGTGGTCAGCACGCTTGCATTCCCCAACGGTCAGTATGCGTCGTACTTACATGATTTCATTCAGGAAGTGTTTGTGCAGAGTAAACTTTATAGATCCCATGTTTTTTAAACACTAAATTTTGACTAGAATCTCCCAACATTGAATTTTTTTGAGATACATATGTGTGTGACATTTCTAATTGTTTTGCCTGTAAAAAATTATTGTGAGTTTTGTAAATATGTAGACTGCCACTAATGTATTTTTTTTATATTTAAACTTTATGTTTATAAATATAGTTTTATAACTTCAGTGCGCAAGTGAGTCCAATTCTTAAAAAAATTCTTTGTAATTTGTACAATTTGATGTAGATTTTCATTTTCAATAATTATTAGGTAAGGTCTTGACAAAATGCAGTCTCTATTAGATATTGGTGTGAAATGATCACTGTCATGCAGTGTGACCAGACAACCTACACATTTAAATCAAATAGTCTTATATTTATATCCTCAAAGGTAACAATGTCTGTGACATTCTCAATCCATTTTGTGGCTGTTAATTATTTATTTGCTCTAGTAACACAGTGCTCAGATCCAACACAACCATCTTGAGTATTGTGGCACTTAGGCATTATCGGTAGACAGCGGTGCATTGTAAAAAGGGATGTTCTAGCATTTCTTATCTGGACAAGTTTTTTTCGGACAAGGTTTTGTAATCAGCGTATTCCATTATATACTCCATCATCTCGAGGCCTGACCTCTGTTAGTTTTATTTTGCCATTATTCAGTGACATTCACTTACAATTTCTCTAGGAAATGAATGTAGCCAGAAATTAATGGGATCAAGCTGCACCCTCACATTACCCAAATCTAGGGGCCTGCCAGCACAACTGGGGGCCCAGAAATGCACTGACAGAAAAGGCGAGTACTTAGCAAATAATTATTTGTTCAGCAAAATAATTTTGTTAGTGCTTACTATTTCCAGTTTTGTTCCTCCGACCATGAATCTAGGATTTTTTTTACAGATATATGACCACATTCAAACATTCCTTTTTTTACATATCTGGCTGTGTTGGGATCTTAGCAAGCAGAACCAACATTTATTTATTTGAATCGTTAGATATGTAATTTATGGTATAAACAACTTGGTTAATTTATCTTAATGAATTATTCTATAATTAATTTTTTATTATGTTAATTTTTATTATGTGATGTGCTACAAATTGTGTGTACTTTTAAAAATAAGAGTCAGTTAATCATATCTAAAAAATGTACTGTCGTTAAATGCTCCCTGTCTTGTTGTTAAACAAAAAGGATATTTCTGTTGTGTTAACACAATTTGTGTAATCATGTCGGAAATAATTTAACTCAGTTTTTTACTTTTTACCCAATCCATCTGCATGAACAATGTTAAATTAATAAACTTAAATATAAATTGAAATGCAAGTGAAATGCTCCCATGTTGTGTCATCAAAACATGTTGACCTTCTGTGAAAGTAACGGACTACTGAACCAGTGAACACGAAACAAGAGGTAGCTTGTGAATGTGAACCAGGTGGTTATGCCAGGTCTGTTGGGGTGTGAACCTGTTTGTTAATGAAGTCATTTAATGTTCTACTAAGTGGGAACAGCAAGACAGACTGGACTGTCTGAAAACAGGTGACCAGTTAAACCAATTTATTATAAAAACAATTGTGCTCAAACCAGCTATGAAATTTATTGTAAGTGAATATGTTACTACATAGATCACCTATATTTCTTTAAATAAGAAGTCTTATTTATTATGGGATGTTGGGTTATAATATAAATTTCACTAGCTTACAATGATTCCTAAGGGTATTTAATTTCAATAAATTTTCTTCCAGAAAAAACTATTTCTTTCAGAAGAAACTATTTCTTCCGGATGGAACTGAAAACCCTGTTACTTAGAAACTGAAAACCCTGTTACTTACTAACTATCAAAACGTGCACAACAATACAGATGTTTATACTGATGGGCATGGCTATTTTTACACAATACTAAGGGAATGATGCACTATCGTAAAACTGGACATCAGAAACATGTATGGTTGCAGCTGAAAATACAGAGCTCTATGTAGACGTCTCTGACAAATATGTTTGTTGTGTGTGTCTGAAAGGAATGAGTTATGCAGCCAGCCTGGCATAACTGATTAAACACCTGGGCCTGTTTAAATGGGTGGAATGGAACTGATGCTGTACTGAAACTGCAGTATATAATAAAGTGAAGCTCACTAACAAACAACTGATCGTTCAGTCATGTGTCTGGTCAGATACATCATAAATGTAGGCAGCAGTTGGTGATTTGTGATTACAGGATGTGAGATTTCAGAGGAAACAAAGGATGACCTGAAGGAGTTTTCAGTGAAATAACTTGAAAAAGTGAAATTCAGTGGTCTTACCATGCTAGGAGAGATCCATTGTGGCTGTTTTATATTACTGGATACTGAGTGTATTTGTGAAATAGTATGCGAATAAAAGATCACCGGTTCACATCTTAGAAAGAATAAAATTGGGGATTACTCAAACTATACATGTAGACAATTTTGAAAGCAAAGATCCAAATTGTTCCATATTATAATTTGTGGACTTCTGTGGAGCAAGGACAATCAATCATGATGATCCTCTTAACGCTTCATTTCTGATCTAGCATATATTTCTGCAACAAATTTTTCCGGTGTTCCTGGTTTGGCAAATCATCAAAAGAACCGAAAACACCATAGTGAGTTAGACTGACAGTTATATCTTACAGGTGAATCTTTGTTTCAGGACCATTCACAAGGCCACATCCAGCAATCTGGCGCATGGTGTTTGGTATGTATAATTTATAGTCATATATTCATGAGAACATATATCACAACGACTTACCGTCCAACTTGGTTCCTATTACCAATTCATGCCATGTTTCATGGCAGCATATTAAACAA
The DNA here is from genome assembly GCA_025642075.2 of Ridgeia piscesae. NCBI lineage: Eukaryota > Metazoa > Annelida > Polychaeta > Sabellida > Siboglinidae > Ridgeia > Ridgeia piscesae. Next base: position 156,499 of record JAODUO010000340.1, read on the forward strand.
ATTCCAGATTTATTTATACAACCTTAATGGTTGTCTTTCTCTGTGCAATATTTATATCCTTGATTGATCACCCGTCCATTATCTACATATGCATATCCAGGCAGTCGTATTCCAGTGCATTTGTGTGTCCACATAACCCATGTCTCCACTGATCATAGTTTGTGAACATGTTTTATTATCTCTTTTGTTATGTCAGTATGTTTATGATATCATTGTACAGCCTTGCTGATGTACTAATTCTCTGCCAGTTGGAATGTTAAGTGGTGATTACCTATACTATTGGATAAAAAGGTTTTGTTTCCTACTTATAATACAAATGTTCCACTCTGAATCAGTGTTCCTAAAATTAATTAGAATTAATCCGTCTGACTAATGGTGTCGCCGTCATCTGAGTATCTCAAAAGTTCTTATTTTTAAACATACACTGTAATAGCAATATGAAATTTGTGTAGAGAATATCTCATCTTTTCAGTAAGATTATAGTGGATGGTTCGTGTTTGTTTGCAGGACTGAGTGTGCTGTACTCCATGTTTGTGTTTGTTTGCAGGACTGAGTGTGCTGTACTCCATGTTTGTGTTTGTTTGCAGGACTGAGTGTGCTGTACTCCATGTTTGTGTTTGTTTGCAGGACTGAGTGTGCTGTACTCCATGTTTGTGTTTGTTTGCAGGACTGAGTGTGCTGTACTCCATGTTTGTGTTTGTTTGCAGGACTGAGTGTGCTGTACTCCATGTTTGTGTTTGTTTGCAGGACTGAGTGTGCTGTACTCCATGTTTGTGTTTGTTTGCAGATCTGAGTGTGCTGTACTCCATGTTTGTGTTTGTTTGCAGGACTGAGTGTGCTGTACTCCATGTTTGTGTTTGTTTGCAGGACTGAGTGTGCTGTACTCCATGTTCTGTGTTTGTTTGCAGGACTGAGTGTGCTGTACTCCATGTTTGTTTGCAGGACTGAGTGTGCTGTACTCCATGTTCGTGTTTGTTTGCAGGACTGAGTGTGCTGTACTCCATGTTCGTGTTTGTTTGCAGGACTGAGTGTGCTATACTCCATGTTTGTTTGCAGGACTGAGTGTGCTGTACTCCATGTTCGTGTTTGTTTGCAGGACTGAGTGTGCTGTACTCCATGTTTGTGTTTGTTTGCAGATCTGAGTGTGCTGTACTCCATGTTTGTGTTTGTTTGCAGGACTGAGTGTGCTGTACTCCATGTTTGTGTTTGTTTGCAGGACTGAGTGTGCTGTACTCCATGTTTGTGTTTGTTTGCAGGACTGAGTGTGCTGTACTCCATGTTTGTTTGCAGGACTGAGTGTGCTGTACTCCATGTTCGTGTTTGTTTGCAGGACTGAGTGTGCTGTACTCCATGTTCGTTTTGTTTGCAGGACTGAGTGTGCTGTACTCCATGTTGTGTTTGTTTCAGGACTGAGTGTGCTGTACTCCATGTTCGTGTTTGTTTGCAGGACTGAGTGTGCTGTACTCCATGTTTGTGTTTTTTGCAGGACTGAGTGTGCTGTACTCCATGTTTGTTTGTGCAGGACTGAGTGTGCTGTACTCCATGTTTGTGTTTGTTTGCAGGACTGAGTGTGCTGTACTCCATGTTTGTTTTGTTGAGATCTGAGTGTGCTGTACTCCATGTTTGTGTTTGTTTGCAGGACTGAGTGTGCTGTACTCATGTTTGTGTTTGTTTGCAGATCTGAGTGTGCTGTACTCCATGTTTGTGTTTGTTTGCAGGACTGAGTGTGCTGTACTCCATGTTTGTGTTTGTTTGCAGGACTGAGTGTGCTGTACTCCATGTTTGTGTTTGTTTGCAGGACTGAGTGTGCTGTACTCCATGTTTGTGTTTGTTTGCAGGACTGAGTGTGCTGTACTCCATGTTTGTGTTTGTTTGCAGGACTGAGTGTGCTGTACTCCATGTTTGTGTTTGTTTGCAGGACTGAGTGTGCTGTACTCCATGTTTGTGTTTGTTTGCAGGACTGAGTGTGCTGTACTCCATGTTTGTGTTTGTTTGCAGGACTGAGTGTGCTGTACTCCATGTTTGTGTTTGTTTGCAGGACTGACTGTGCTGTACTCCATGTTTGTGTTTGTTTGCAGGACTGAGTGTGCTGTACTCCATGTTTGTGTTTGTTTGCAGGACTGAGTGTGCTGTACTCCATGTTTGTGTTTGTTTGCAGGACTGAGTGTGCTGTACTCCATGTTCGTGTTTGTTTGCAGGACTGAGTGTGCTGTACTCCATGTTCGTGTTTGTTTGCAGGACTGAGTGTGCTGTACTCCATGTTCGTGTTTGTTTGCAGGACTGAGTGTGCTGTACTCCATGTTCGTGTTTGTTTGCAGGACTGAGTGTGCTGTACTCCATGTTCGTGTTTGTTTGCAGGACTGAGTGTGCTGTACTCCATGTTTGTGTTTGTTTGCAGGACTGAGTGTGCTGTACTCCATGTTCGTGTTTGTTTGCAGGACTGAGTGTGCTGTACTCCATGTTTGTGTTTGTTTGCAGGACTGAGTGTGCTGTACTCCATGTTTGTGTTTGTTTGCAGGACTGAGTGTGCTGTACTCCATGTTTGTGTTTGTTTGCAGGACTGAGTGTGCTGTACTCCATGTTCGTGTTTGTTTGCAGGACTGAGTGTGCTGTACTCCATGTTCGTGTTTGTTTGCAGGACTGAGTGTGCTGTACTCCATGTTTGTGTTTGTTTGCAGGACTGAGTGTGCTGTACTCCATGTTTGTGTTTGTTTGCAGGACTGAGTGTGCTGTACTCCATGTTTGTGTTTGTTTGCAGGACTGGAGTGTGCTGTACTCCATGTTCGTGTTTGTTTGCAGGACTGAGTGTGCTGTACTCCATGTTTGTGTTTGTTTGCAGGACTGAGTGTGCTGTACTCCATGTTTGTGTTTGTTTGCAGGACTGAGTGTGCTGTACTCCATGTTTGTGTTTGTTTGCAGGACTGAGTGTGCTGTACTCCATGTTTGTGTTTGTTTGCAGGACTGAGTGTGCTGTACTCCATGTTCGTGTTTGTTTGCAGGACTGAGTGTGCTGTACTCCATGTTCGTTTTGTTGCAGGATAGTGTTGTATAGTTCGTTTTGTTTCAGGACTGAGTGTGCTGTACTCCATGTTGTCTTTGTTTGCAGGACTGAGTGTGCTGTACTCCATGTTTGTGTTTGTTTGCAGGACTGAGTGTGCTGTACTCCATGTTTGTGTTTGTTTGCAGGACTGAGTGTGCTGTACTCCATGTTCGTCTTTGTTTGCAGGACTGAGTGTGCTGTACTCCATGTTTGTGTTTGTTTGCAGGACTGAGTGTGCTGTACTCCATGTTTGTGTTTGTTTGCAGGACTGAGTGTGCTGTACTCCATGTTTGTGTTTGTTTGCAGGACTCAGTGTGCTGTACTCCATGTTCCTGCTGGCAGTCCTCTTCCAAAACTACAGTGATGTCAAAGAGATCATCTATTTCCTCTATCCGGACCTCCGGGATTGGGAGCCGGATGAGAAGGTACGGTGGGGAAGAACTGGGGAAGTGGGCTAGTATTTAGTCATGTTATAAAGAAGGGATGTTGGAGATGATGTGTGATATCTTTGTGGTTCTTTGAAAGTCATTTCTGGTGATAGTTAGTTAGTTAGTTACATGGCGTCTGAAATCTTCAGTATCTGATACATACTACATGTGACGTGTTTTAATGAAATGAGTTGTAAGTCAGTGAACTTGATGTCGAGAATATGTTGTATAAACATTGCACGGTGATTTTTCAGCAGTTTTGACTTAATGGAAGCAAAACGGTCAGTTTTCGAATGACAACGTACATGATCATGCGCTTAATGACCATGAACTTCAAGTGTGTTTTTCTCAGTTTGAACTTCCCTACCCCAGGCATGTTCAGTGTAAGTAACTTTGGCTGTGTGTGAGCTAGGTCCATGATTTTTACATGGGTGACTAACTCAACTAACTATTAATTTTTTTTATACAACTCATTTTGTCACATATAGGGTGTTTCAGTGGTATGGATGTTATGAACTGTTTTGTGTCATAGTGTGTTTTTCTAAGGAACACGTTTTTCCAGAACGCAGTTCAAAATGGTACCAATAAAAAATTTACAAATAATTCATGTTGCTGTCTTTCTAACCCACTGGTTTATGCTACTGTCTTCATAGTGATTATTGCAGCAACAGCATCGATGGGAAAATTCATGATATGGTCATAGTTTTACTAATTTCTGTACACAAAACAGTTGTTTGATGATCTTCTAGATTCAAACACTGTTAAAAAAAATTGTGAACTATAAACACATCTTCTTAACGTATCTTCAAACCAATCTTGAGTAAATAAAAGTATTGTAGCTAATGATGTTGTAATGATGACATGAGTTTCATTTTCCTCCTAGGAGTATGCAGTCAACTGTTCTGACATCACGGTCACCCGGCTATGGTCACACATGGACGTGTTTGCATTTGGCCATTTCTGGGGGTGGGCACTAAGAGCACTATTGGTGCGGCACTATGGCATCTGCTGGACTGTCAGTCTCACTTGGGAAGTTACCGAGGTTTGTTCTTTTCTTCTTTGTGTATTTATCTTTCATGAGACAGCTTGTGGTTCAATTGTCTTACTAGTTTCTTTTGTATTTGGTTATTTAAGCGGTTTGCATAGTCAATTGTTCTGCAGGTAATGCTACCTTGTGATGGTATTGAAGAGTTATTTTTAATATAATAGTTTTTATTTCAGGGTTCCATCTAGGATCTTGGCATGGGCCAATCAATAGTCCATCTAGATTGTAGAAAGGGGCCATTTAGGACAATGCAGCATCGAATGTACAACGTTAAATTATGGACCGTTTTTTATTATGAGTATAGGTGTATGAATACTATTATTTTATTTAGTGATGAAGCCCACAACATGAAACTACTAAATTTTAACTGCTGTTGTATCATTTATATTGAGTATGCGATTCTTGCCAGCTGTAATTTCTTGTTTGTCTGCTAGGTGGCGTTTGCGCATCTGCTGCCGAACTTTGCTGAGTGTTGGTGGGACGCTCTCATCCTTGATGTGCTGCTGTGCAATGGCCTCGGCATCTGGCTGGGGATGTTCATCTGTCGGAGGCTCGAGATGAGGAATTACCAGTGGGAGAGCATCAGGTGAGTTCCTGTCGTCACCTCCCTGTGTGTTCCCTCATACCCCCTGTGGGGAGCAGTGGTCGCGTGGCAGAGTGCCGGACTGTCAATCGAGGAGACAATGGTTCAATCCCACCTGCTGTCTTTTCGAAACTTAGGCAGTTTTTTCACCTCACATTGCTGTGTCTTTTGGAAAACATAAATAGCCGGTGGTCCCTTCTGTCTGTGCCAGGGGAAGTAAAAGATCCCACACAGGGGGTAAATGTGTAACCTGTAGTGGACTCACTAATTCTAGAGATAGGCAAGTTTGAAAACCAGTGACAATCTACTTGAACGATGGTCACTGGACCCAAGCACACAGGCCATCAAACAGCTAGCAAAAAAACAGGGCTGTAAAGTGTTTCATACAGTGGAGGAAAATGTTGTCATGGCCAGACAGAAAATGGCGCCAGCAACATCCCAGGTATAACAAGACAGACAGGTGCTGCCACCTCAACGGAGCTGGCCATGTCATTCTTTTGAGACAATCAAGGTTGGTCAGTTGGAGAGGTGCGTTTGTGATAATGCCTCGATGACCATCGAGCACATACTCCATCCCTCTAGGAGGGTACAAGGGAGACAACATGGCCAGAGAACACACTTGTGAAGGAGAAGTTGTATAGTGACCTGGAGTAGAGGTACTGAGGAGCATGGTAGCCTGAGACCGACCTACAAGCTGCTGTGTTCATATGGTGCACTGAATGGGCCAGCACCGGACTACTCGAGTGAGTTGGTTCACTCCCAGCCATCAACAGAACTCTAGGAGGGTACAAGGGGGACAACATGGCCGGAGAACACACTTGTGAAGGAGAAGTTGTATAGTGACCTGGAGTAGAGGTACTGAGGAGCATGGTAGCCTGAGACCGACCTACAAAGTGATTGCGGTTCATATGGAACTAATGGCCATACGGATAAGTTTTTAAAACACTTCTAAAAACTCATCTGTTTAAACAACCATTTTTATAATTTCACTTTTATCAGTTCATTTTGTTTTACTAGTTCTTGTTTTTAGATTAATCATCATGCTCAAATTACTATATGTAAAGTACTTTTTTAGAGAATTGCTGTCCATAATTTCTATATTTATAAATGTTTAGTGACTGTATTTTAGATGTATTTTACGAGTTTATTTTTAGTACGTAATTTTAAGTATAAGTGCATATGTTTGTAAAGCACCTGAGAGCAATTTTTTATTGATTGGGCACTATATTTTATTATATATGTCCACCTATAGTGATCAATGATGAAGAAGACTTCACTGTTATATTCATGTTACTGACTGAAATATTTAATCATACTAAATGCTCAGTCAGTTCATTCCCTGTGTAACCTGTCAGCACCAGTGTCACTTGTGTGTGTTACTTCTCTCCCTCTATCATTCCATTGTGTTGTTTTAGGGATATTCATTCAACTACAGGGAAGATCCGCAGGGCTGTACTACAATTCACCCCTGCCAGGTATGTACTCCTTCGACATTTCATGCAATTGAAGGCCGTATCATTGGTTCCCAGGGCCTGGTTTGTTGAACATTGACACATTTAAAGAAAATGTGTTCAAACAGCTTGGCAGATTTTGAGATATGGTATGTTTTCTGTGATGGAATCCGTGTAAGAACAGTTAATTAAGTAATCATGGATACATCATTAAAATAATATAATTATCAGCTAATATTATATTATTTGAACTGGTGGCATTTAAAAATATACGTGTTCCTTTTTAAAGTTCGTATTCTCCACTCTGAACGTTTTACCTGAGTGCGAATTCCATATAAATTCCACCAAAAATGTTTCCGTAAGCAGGCAATGGCTGCCACTCATCTGTATTCACACATCGACAACAACATTTCAGACAAATGTAGTTGCTGCTTTTGAGTGTGATAAGTGAATGTTTGGTTGCACGATGCCGTCTGATTGTGGCTGGTTTTTGCAGCTGGACCCATGTTCGATGGATGGACCCCAACTCAACGTACATGAGGGTAGTCGCCTTTGCCATTCTGGTTGTGGTGTGGCAGGTGAGTAACGTCATGACATCGTTCATTACACTTATGTATGCTTCATTTCACCTGTGTCATTCTTTGCTCTTCAGTGCATTTTTAAAGTTTCATGGCATGAGTTCTGAAACATGAACTTGTTTTGCTACTGAATCATACTGTCAGTATTTATCATTCTATCTGTTAGAACTTGTATTGAGAATTGAACTGATTTTATAGTTTTATGCGAAAATATGACAGTAGATAATCGGAAAAAAACTATTAAAAAATTAATTTCTCATTAGAATGATGGCGATTGCATTATTACAAACTTTGGTTCTTATTTGAGAAAAATACATAAAATAACCATTAGTTTGATTCGTAGTTGAGTATGTGTCGTTTAGAAGAACAAATCCTTGAAGTGCAGGTAAGATGTACTGTATGTGTTGCATTTTATTCTGCTTGAAAACTTGATGCACTTGTGACACTTGGTTCTGCTTCAGTTGGTCGACCTGAACACATTCTTCCTGAAACACATCTTCTACTTTGGGGCTGGCCATCCCCTCAGTGTCACCAGGCTCCTCCTGCTTGCCATCATCTCAGCACCATCCATCAGGTACTCTCTACACCAGGCTCTCTGCCGTAGAGTCTACATGCTCTTATCTACAGCTGTATAGTAAATGGTTCTGTCAGTTTGAGTTGCAGTGGCCTAGATCACATCAGAAAGTGTGAGTTGCAATGGCCTAGATCACATCAGAAAGTGTGAGTTGCAATGGCCTAGATCACATCAGAAAGTGTGAGTTGCAATGGCCTAGATCACATCAGAAAGTGTGAGTTGTAATGGCCTAGATCACATCAGAAAGTGTGAGTTGTAATGGCCTAGATCACATCAGAAAGTGTGAGTTGTAATGGCCTAGATCACATCAGAAAGTGTGAGTTGTAATGGCCTAGATCACATCAGAAAGTGTGAGTTGTAATGGCCTAGATCACATCAGAAAGTGTGAGTTGTAATGGCCTAGATCACATCAGAAAGTGTGAGTTGTAATGGCCTAGATCACATCAGAAAGTGTGAGTTGTAATGGCCTAGATCACATCAGAAAGTGTGAGTTGTAATGGCCTAGATCACATCAGAAAGTGCGAGTTGTAATGGCCTAGATCACATCAGAAAGTGTGAGTTGTAATGGCCTAGATCACATAAGAAAGTGTGAGTTGTAATGGCCTAGATCACATCAGAAAGTGTGAGTTGTAATGGCCTAGATCACATCAGAAAGTGTGAGTTGTAATGGCCTAGATCACATAAGAAAGTCAGTTGCAATGGACTAGATCACATCAGAAAGTGTGAGTTGTAATGGACTAGATCACATAAGAAAGTCAGTTGCAATGGCCTAGATCACATAGAAAGTGTGAGTTGTAATGGCCTAGATCACATCAGAAAGTGTGAGTTGCAATGGCCTAGATCACATCAGAAAGTGTGAGTTGTAATGGCCTAGATCACATCAGAAAGTGTGAGTTGTAATGGCCTAGATCACATAAGAAAGTCAGTTGCAATGGACTAGATCACATAAGAAAGTCAGTTGCAATGGCCTAGATCACATCAGAAAGTGTGAGTTGCAATGGCCTAGATCACATCAGAAAGTGTGAGTTGTAATGGCCTAGATCACATCAGAAAGTTGAGTTGTAATGGCCTAGATCACATAAGAAAGTCGAGTTGTAATGGCCTAGATCACATCAGAAAGTGTGAGTTGTAATGGCCTAGATCACATCAGAAAGGTGAGTTGTAATGGACCCAGATCACATAGAAAGTGTGAGTTGCAATGGCCTAGATCACATCAGAAAGTGTGAGTTGTAATGGACTAGATCACATCAGAAAGTGTGAGTTGTAATGGCCTAGATCACATCAGAAAGTGTGAGTTGTAATGGCCTAGATCACATCAGAAAGTGTGAGTTGTAATGGCCTAGATCACATCAGAAAGTGTAGTTAATGGCCTAGATCACATAGAAAGTGAGTTGTAATGGACTAGATCACATAAGAAATGTGAGTTGTAATGGACTAGATCACATAGAAAGTGTGAGTTGTCAATGGACTGATCACATCAGAAAGTCAGTTGTAATGGCTAGATCACATACAGAAAGTGTGAGTTGTAATGGCCTAGATCACATAAGAAAGTGTGAGTTGTAATGGACTTGATCACATAAGAAAGTCAGTTGCAATGGACTAGATCACATAAGAAAGTCAGTTGCAATGGACTAGATCACATAAGAAAGTCAGTTGCAATGGACTAGATCACATTAGAAAGTGTGAGTTGTAATGGACTAGATCACATAAGAAAGTCAGTTGCAATGGCCTAGATCACATAAGAAAGTCAGTTGTAATGGCCTAGATCACATAAGAAAGTCAGTTGCAATGGACTAGATCACATAAGAAAGTCAGTTGCAATGGACTAGATCACATAAGAAAGTCAGTTGCAATGGACTAGATCACATAAGAAAGTCAGTTGCAATGGACTAGATCACATTAGAAAGTGTGAGTTGCAATGGACTAGATCACATCAGAAAGAGTGGGTTGTAATGGACTAGATCACATTAGAAAGTGTGAGTTGCAATTGCATCAGAAAGTGTTACATCAGAAAGTGTGAGCTGTGATCACTTCAGAAGAAACTCTTTGAGATGAATAACTGCCTTTGTGATACTTATATAAGTAAAAGAAACTATAGGGGCATGCTTATAACCAATGAATCTGTTATTTTCCTGCATGGCCTGTGGAAATGTTTTTTTGAGAAAATAAAAGTGTTACTCTACCATACGTGCTGTAGTAACACCAGTGATGTAATGTGTGTTGCAGACAATACTACACATACGTGACAGACACACAATGTCGCAGACTCGGCACACAATGCTGGATGTTCCTGTAAGTTACTTCATCTCGTCTCACTGTCAGATTGTCATATAAAAGTCAAGTCATTGTCAATGTACAACGGGTTTTAGGACAAAATGCAACAAATAGCTAATTTTTTTAGAAACGTTACCTAGTTCTTCAATCAGAGTGCATATACGAAACTTGCATTTTGAAATATCTAAGTTAAAAGGATAAAATCATAGTGGCGTTAGCATGGGCCATAATAGTTTTTGGTGTTTTCTGAACAGCTTTAATTTATGGGTTTATTGAAGTGATCACTGTATATTGTGATCAACTGTATATTGTGATCACCTCTTGCTTTGTTGTGAATGTCTCTCGTATCCTGTTGTGAACATTTCTTATGTACTTATTGTGCCAATCACTGATGTCGTAGTTGTGACCATCTCTCATGTTTTTGTCATGAGTTAGTGGCCTAACTGACCATCTGTAGTGGCCTAACTGTGACCATGTGTAGTGGCCTAGTTGTGACCATCTCCAGTCCTTGTCACTGTCTTGTGTCCTTGTTTCTCTGCAGCTTCATTACGTTCACTGAGGCCATCATCTGTATCAAGTTTGGGCTGCAGCTCTTCAAGAAGACACAGATAACCTATGTCATCTGCTGGCTTGTCTTGCTGGTTAGTCAACATTAGTCATGATCACTACATCTGTCTGTCCATTCTAAGTGACTCACCAATGGTAACATTTAATGATCAATGGTAACATTTATGTCAGTTATTTAATATTATTACATCTTGTCAACCGTCAGTTGGAAAACATGGATCTCGAGAGAGCCTCTATTAATACAGTAATACTTGCTATTAAAATATTATTCACAGCCTGTACACATTGCAAGAGGAACCGACATATTAGTCGTTGGCGCCTACTTCCACACTATGTACTTACGCGTTATGTTCCAGTCTTAACGGAGACAGTTCACTCTATTTTTTAAATGCTGACAATTACATGACTACCTTGACCTTTAACCTGTGTGCATTGTTTTGTTTCAGTTTCTGTCGAGCATCTGCTGCGTGTACACTTGCGCCTACACTGCGAAACGCTCACAGGTGAGTTTGCATGAGAGACTTCACATGCATCAATTTATCAAGTCTCAGACCATCTGACAGCCTACATCCTGTTTGCTCTTTTCCACAAAAGTTATTTTGCTAACTAAGGCTTATCTTCCCATGTTTATATCTAACATTCTATTTGGCAAACAAATACTTATGTTGTAATTTGATTAAACTTGTTTTCTATAATGGAATAGAATTGGAAGTGTTTTTATATGAGCAGTTTGTTTTTACACAAAACTGGTTCTGATTATGTAGTTCATATACTTTAATTTTCAGTACATGTTTGGTGTATATTGATTTCCATGTGTCTTCAGTAAAGATCTCTATATGTTTATGAGGGAATATTGATAAAATGCTTTCTACAAAGTACAAACTAAGTGCTGGTTAAAGACATGGTGGGCATGAACAGGTTTTAGAGTAAGGTCTTTAAGTTAGCCATAGGGGATGGTAAATGTTTAGTCATGTTGGTGGGAAATATCAGCAGAGTAAATATGTGTAAAAGTGGAATTGGAGATAACTGGGAAGGGTGGGCACAGAGGGGAAGTATTGAGCACTTCTTGTTAAGTAATAAGCAGTTATTAGTAAGCTCCTTGCAACCATATCCACACGTGATCCGGTGCTTGTTGTTTTGGATCATAATAACCCTGAGCACCACCAGAATGTGACACATGCCTCAGAAGTGACAGATTTTATAATTACAATAAGTGTTATTTAATTGTGACCAATGTCAGTGGATAAGACAGTGTTCAACTTGCCACACTGATACTATGAAATTTCAACCAGTCACGTGGGTTAATGATGTTTACTTTGTCTGCTTAGTTGATCACAGGTTCAAGTTACTTTTGTATGCTGCATCAGTCCACGTGATGCTGTGTGTTTGTAGATCCAAGCTGTGTGTTTGTAGATCCAAGCTGTGTGTTTGTAGCTCCAAGCTGTGTGTTTGTAGCTCCAAGCTGTGTGTTTGTAGATCCAAGCTGTGTGTTTGTAGCTCCAAGCTGTGTGTTTGTAGCTCCAAGCTGTGTGTTTGTAACTCCAAGCTGTGTGTTTGTAGATCCAGGCTGACCAGACTAAGAAGGACCTGAAGACTGAGAAAACTGAGAAAACAGAAACCACAAATAACATACAGAACCCGTCAACTGAACACAAGACCAGCGCCTCTGGTGACAGTGACGTCATTGAAAACGGTGACTCGCCCATCAGCAACGGGTATAATTTCCGCCGACGGAGTGCTCGGAGAGCAGACAACAGTGTCTCGCAGAAACTCTAGATGCTGTCAGTAATTGTCACTGTCATGACAGCTAACACCAAAGGAGATCCTTTGACCCTGTGATATCTCTGTGTGGGAGATAAATGAGTGGCTTAGGAGCTCCCTTCGTGACTCCTAGTCGAAATCAAGTGTTACCTAATTAGGAAATGTAGTTCATTGTATATTCTTATGTCTATTCAACACAAATATACAGTTTACGGTTTTCGATCGTGGATTTCCATTCCTGATTGAGAGGAATTAACATCAATGCAATGCGACCAAATTCAGTTTCTTTTCAACTCTTCATGTAGTCATTCCATAAAGTTATGCACAAGATCTTACAGGACCATCGTAATGATCTGTTGTGATTTGTATGAATCTGAGGTGTCAAAAACATTGCACGTTTTGTGAAAGTTGCATGGGTAGTGGCTATTAAAATCAACCACTGGAAATTACACAATTTCTTTCCATCTTTTTGCCACTGATTGTGTTGTATGTAAGACGAAGGTAATTTATCAAAGAACGTGTCTCGTGTTTATCCTGAATGTGGTCTTGTTCAGGGCCAGGTCTTTGCTATTGATTGTGCAGGCGTTTTTGTTATGAAATGTCTGAAAGTTGTGTTAGGTTTATGTTGCTTCTACTTGAGTCTCGGCCACGTTATAGGATCAGATGACACATGTTTGCGCAGACTGACAGACTGACTGTATCTCAACGACTGTGTCTAGTCTCAGCACAAGGTTTTGTGTCCAATTTATAGGCTGATTTGTCCAGTTTTCTGTTTTGGTTTCCACTTCTGAACTGACGTTTCAGATGTAAACAAAACCAGTATATTGACCATTTTTACTTCCGAAATGATTCCTTAGAAGCACGAAACTGGTAACAAATTATGTTGTCATGTGTAATTTTACACTAGATTTTAGGTTTTAGCATTAGCTTTTGTTGTGGTGTACATGCTCAAGCACGGATGAGTTGAGCAGTATTTATATTTTGTTGTTAAATTATCCTCTTATGACACTTGTGTCAGTCAGTAGGCTGTTGATATCAACCGGGATGGGATTAGCACAGATTTGCTCATTAGGCAGTTATTACGAGTGGCGTGTGCAGCTTTGTAACCAGCTTGAAAGTGAATGTTTTAAGTGCACCTCTCTGTGGTATTCCACTTATTACAACTGTTTGTTGCTATATGGAACGACAAACATAAATAATTGATGTTATGATAATTTTCATTTGCCACATGATATAAACAACGTGTTCACGGTTTCACATCTCATATGTACTTAATTGCATAAATAATTTTGGATAATTTTATGAACTGTACCTTTTTATATGATTCAGTGTTGTTTTAATAAAAACTCTCCTTAGCAGATTCATCCAATTGTAAACCAGGTTTATTCAGTTAAAACTATTGCATGTGAACATTAACAGTTACAAAGTATGAACATTTGGTTTAATAAGCAAGCACTTTTTTAATTATCAAAAAATGAAATGATCACTAGGTCGAGTAACTTGAAATAGTGTGAATAACCTTGTTACACAGTGTAAAGATGCAGTCGCTTTGCCATTTTCTAATGATTTGTTTACCAGACCAGGTTGAAAATAATAAAATAGTTTGTCTGATGGTTTCATACACGGACATTGCACGGAGCAGCTAAGGCATGATAGTGCTTACAAGTCAGGTTTTACTTGTCAGGATATGAGTAAAATGGGGTGTGGGAGTTTATAATGGGGCCTTTAATGTGACGCTATTCAAGGCGCAGTCTTGTAAGGATGGATGAACTTGATCCAAGATACATGTTGTAAATTAATTAGGAGGTTGAGTAATGTCGGTGTGAGTTGTGTGTATATTACATGTGTACAGTGTGTACAGAGTGTACACGGTAGCCCAGGAAGAACTTGGCAAAGCAAACTAGTACATATAGGTCAATTTTGTGCTCGTGAACTTTCGCTTAAGGATGTTAAATATGTCTCCAAATTTGAAACATGGCCCAATTATATGGGTTATATAAGCAAAAAGTATCAACTGAACGTTTCTGGATATATTAATCTCTGAAATGTCCTGTTTCATTTTGCTTGGTTATCGCATTGAACTAGTGCATGCACTGGTGCATAGAACAGGTATGTTGGTAATATTTGAAACAAACAAATCTTGTGTGTTGCAGGCATGGACATAGTTTTGTATGGCCTATTGTGACATTGTATTTACTGTGAGTTTTATTGTTGACGTGGTTCAATTGAAATGTTGAACTAAAACAGTTGTGATATTCCTAGGCCAAAACAACAGCTGCGAGATTCATATTTGTTCTTGTTATACTACTACATAGATATTCAAGTCTGTTTCACACATTTTTTGCTATAGAATCGCTGTTTTGTTACTGCCAGCTGTGAGGTTTTTTTAGAAAATGCTTTGGCCAACTTACAATGCACAACAATCTTGTTTATGTTTATTTTTTTCTCAGTGATCATATCCATAGCTCACTTGCTCACAGTATTTTTGTTCTTTGTAAGTGATGCACGTTAATGTAAACTTTGCCAAATGCGTAGGGTGAGAGCTTGAGACGTTCAATGGACACTGCCTGGTGCGACAAGACATCTTGTGTTGAGATGTAGGAGCACAGATGGAGGTGCACAGATGGAGGTGCACAGAGGCAGGTGCACAGATGGAGGTGCTCAGATGTAGGTGCACAGAGACTGTGCACAGATGTAGGTGCACAGATGCAGGTGCACAGATGCAGGTGCACAGATGTAGGTGCACAGATGCAGGTGCACAGATGCAGGTGCACAGATGTAGTTGCACAGATGTAGGTGCACAGATGTAGGTGCACAGAGGCAGGTGCACAGAGACAGGTGAGCTGTCAGTCACTGTGGCCAAGTTTAATGTCATAGTATTCCTGGGTTTGTGTATTTGATGAATATCTCAGAAAATAAAACAACAGTCTGATAACTTGCCTTGTACTGTGATACTTCAGTATTGTACTGCATGGGTGCAACTGGCGTTGTGATGTGTGCAGAGTCTAATCAGTTTGGTCAGAAAGTTATATTTATTTGACATGTTTATGAATATCAACTTCAGTGTTTAGTGAATTGACAAACATATTAGTGGACACAGACAAGTTGATCGGGGTGTGGGGCAGGTCTAGGGTTATGTGTGTGGAGGCAACTTAACACATGTTAGAGGTGTGTGTGTGTGTGTGTGTGGTGTGTGTGCGTGCGTGTGTGTGTGTGATTGTACTAAGGGGAGACAACACATGTTAGTTTTCATGCTAAAATTTTATGTTTGAACAAATAGAAAATATGTTCCGCTCCACTTATTGTATAAACATATTTGCCTCAAGGTTAGTGATTAACAAATAATTGGGGAATTTAAAATATTGTTTTACGTGTTGAGTACCGTAGGTTAAGCTAATACATTTGACAATAACTTATGTATTCTTTTACAGTGTACAGTGTAGTCATTGTACAATAATCATTCACTTGTTGGCAGTGCTGTATGTTTGACTGATAGGTTAGTTTTTTATTTAATTCTACAATCACATCTCAAAAAGTACTTTACCAATTTTATTTTCACTTATTACATAACAACATAAAACATAACAACATAAAGCAATTTTTTATTAAAATTGCATACGCATGTAGCCTCGATTATCAACGTTCCGTGAGGTAGGAATTATCTAGTTGGTTATTGCCAACGCCGGCCTTCCATAGCAGGTGAGCGGTAGCACGTGAACTTTGTCGTCTGTCACACGATCTTGTTTTTCTCGGCATAACAAGATGAAACGCAAGCAAAACAGTGAACCTGAGATCCAGGAGTACAGCCCAATAACGACTACAACGGCTTATTTAGTCCTCTACAACTTTTTACAATGCCTCGGGTGAGATTTGGACGAATTATATGACCAAGGGTGATGAGCGATATTATAGGATGTTGCAGAGTCGACTGTTCCCGACTGACTGCTGATTTTAGGGCGGACAGTTTTGGCACACAAGCCTCATGTGATGTGTACCTTGTGCTCGCATTTATTGAAGCATGACATTACCCTGTATTCGAATGAAATATACACCATCACCGTGACTCCCGTGCATAAATTGAAATAACAACATCAAACTAAATAAAACATAAATAATTGACGAATTTGTTCCATTTCCGAATCGCTACAAGTTTCAGAGCAGAGGATCGTGAGAAAGCAGGCTGTATGTCAAGAATCCACCCAACAGTAGATCAGGCGTTGTTTATCTTTCGCAGAACTGTAGTAATATGTATAACGTCCAGTTCACCTGGACTTCATTCATCAGTGTTTCCTCATGTGGCCATGATGATGATCATAACATCGCAGGCACAACATACCCCCACTGGCTATGCCAGGGCAAAACTTTTTTTGAGAATGTGCAAAATTTCCATTGGACAACATTTTATATGTTTCATTAAATAAAGATAAATATCACTTTACGGTTTCCATGAAGTCATGAATGTGACCACAGTGTATGTCTGCTATTCAGCTTTTGGCAAGCTTTGCCATTTAAAGCATACGTTTTAACTCATAATTATCCGCTACATGGAGCAACTTGCTGTATACGGTGGGCAAGCTGAATACATTAAGTATTTAATCATTGTTGTAGTTTATTATCGCTCACAAATATCTTACAACGATTTTTTTCGGTTTTTTAAAATCGATTATTCAAACCTGCAGTGGCTACAATATGGCAGAAGGCAGTATTTCAACCAATGATTTGCTGTCGTGTGTTTTGGATGGTTTATTTGATAGTTCTGGCAAAGAAACTACATCAGATGATGATGATGATGTTTGAAACTACAACAGTGTTGGCGAACTTAGTGACAAAACTGACCATGGCAACAGGAGTGTTTTGATCAACACTAGGACGTCAGTGTTGATACCAGTTACAGCGTGAAACTGGAGGAGGAACATAATACCACGTTGCTCACTTTACTCGCTGCTCATCGTACTTTCCGAAAATATATAACATCCCTTTTCATAAAAAGCATATTTGGTCCTCAAATCTTGACTTGAAATGAGTTTGTCAACTTTGCGGCACATCACTGGGAATGTCGTACTGAAGGGTCATAACAGATCAGGGCTGTAGAACTGAAATCGTTAAATGTGAATCATACTTGATAGTTCTGCAATAAACCCCTCCCCCATTAAAAAATACAAGCTTACATGTATTATATGTACATCCCATTTTATTCCAGTCTGGGAGTGCTTGTCAGGATGTTATATGTAGCATCCGGTATGCTATTTAAAAGTACTACGTATCTGCTAGTAATACTGAGGTACAAGACTAAGCTGTTGTAATTGTAGATGTTTACAATTACAACAGCATCACCGATAGTGCAATTAAGTTTGGTTACTTTTTGCGGTATCTAAAATGCTGTTATAACATTTATTTATGTTAAAATAAATCACGTCTACCACATTGACTTACATTTACTCAAAGAGTTAATCTAACAGTTTATCAGCGTTACTGGGTGTATGCAATGTACAAAGTTCACTGATTAACAAATATCCACGCTGCAGTCAGATAGTAGTATTTAATCTCTTCTGTCTTGACCTACAATGACCTGAAGCTCTGTATAATTTGAAAATAAGAAACTCACTGGCTGTGCTATGGACACCCCCAGGGGCCCATTATTGTACCTTTGGAAATTAAAGTTGTTTTATTTAAAAGTACAATAATATAGTCATGTATTTTAGTTAACGCTCACATTAAGTTTCTTGAAAACTTATTTTTGACGTCAGGTACTACCAGTCTCTTCATCTAGTTGCATGATTGCAACGCAGTTATGATTACAAAGCTAATCATAACTGTTTTACACTATTTTGCTAAGTACACGTGTAAATGTAATTGTCCTATTTCATTTTGGCAGTAATTGATTTCTAATCATTACTGGTGTGATTGCCTCCACTGCTGCTTGTAGATGGACATCGATTGCCATGAACATCATCCTACACTTCATTGTTACGGAATCTCACAAAGGGTTGTACGCAGTGGTCGCCTTCAAGCTCAACATATTCCAACTAGGGGCTCTGCTTGAGGTAAAATGACAGCTTTCATTCTGTTCACTATTAGCATTTCATTGCATTGCACTGCAAAATGTGAGAACAAAATGTGTGCCCTGTGTCATTGCTACAGTTAGTTGATACATCATTTCTGAAGTTTTCCGGCTTTCACTGTTCTAGATCATCCACGCTGCTGTTGGACTGGTCAAGTCCAATCCAGTTCTAACCGGTGTACAGGTGATGTCAAGGGTCATGCTGCTGCTTGTTGCTTACAGTGTCCAAGAGGTGAGTGACCTGGTCAAGGGAATGTTACTCCATTAATGGGTAATTATGTAGGTTTTTTTATAGGTATCCATTCTTTCTGACTTAGCGTCATAGTTTATATTATTGACTAAAATGAGGTTGGTTGATGATAAATTTAATTTGGAAGGTACACTTTATCTGACAGGTGGCGCCGAGCTGTTCAAAAAAGATGTATTTAGACAAATAATGGTAGGCGTGGTCGAAAATGTTAATTAATGCATTCTTTGTAAGTTTGTATTGAACTATTTGTCACCGTGAAGATGAAACAATTAAAGAAGAGTTGATAGTATTTACAAAAAGCTAATTATTAAAAGGATACCCCAGTTAGTGAGAGATTCACTGCATTTACTTACATCTGTATAATATACTGGTTGTGTATAGTGACGTAAACGATTTTTCTTACGTCACTGGCGCGTTAGTCTCTAGTTGGCAGCGCCCTAAATCTAAAATAGCATGTTTTTGATACCATTAATCTATAACTAATTGTTCATTAACGATCTTTGTGCACAATTACTACGCAAACCAATATAGTAATTATTATACATTTGTGAGTTAATACTGTGAACCTCTCACTGACTGAAGTATCCCTTTAAAATATGTCATTTATTTGGCGGCTATTGAGAATGACAAACGTCACCAGTTTTTTATCTGCAGTTATTGACAAAACAGTAGTTGACAAAATAAAACATTGGGCTGAATCATATCATAATACACAATGTAATCAATTATGTTTTCAGGTCCAAAACTGTGTGGGCATACCAATGTTACTAACAGCCTGGTCAATCACAGAAGTCATTCGCTATGCATTCTACACATTCAGTCTGCTTGGATCCATGCCTTACTTTGTACAGTGGTGTAGGTGGGTGCTTAGGACATATGCCTTGCTTTGTGTAGTGGTGTAGATGGGTGTTTAGGACACATGCCTTATTTTGTGTAGTGGTGTAGGTGGGTGTTTAGGACACATGCCTTACTTTGTACAATGGTGTTGGTGGGTACTTAAGACACATGCCTTACTTTGTACATCCTAAGCACCCACCTACACGGTGGGTGCTTAGGATGCATGCCTTAGTGGTAAGAGTATCACACTCTCATTGAGAGATTCCTGGCTTGAAATTTTGTTCTGCCGTTGTGAACAAGTTCATACTTCCGTTCACTCAGCTGTATAATATTTGTATATGAATTAGTAGTTTTTATTAAGAAATTCCAACGGAAGTTGAGAGGGTGTTAGATTAAATCATGGAATATATTGTAAAAGTCATAAGAACTGATAGCGTAATGTGTAGAAATTTATGTTTGCCTTTACAAATTACAAAACGTCATAATTTAATAACCAATGATCCTATGAAATGCTAAAGTAAACACAGGATTCCATTCCACTTCATCCCCCTGCACACTACAGGCCTGTCATGTGACTTCTGTTCCAGTACATAGTTTTGTTCTCACATAATCAATTGTGGCTTCTCTGTGTTTCAGGTACACCCTCTTCATCGTCTTATACCCGATTGGTGTGTCTGTAAGTGTTGCAATATTACCCCCACCTCAGCTCTATGTAGAGACTCATCATTTGGAGAGGTAAAACCTGGTTTGAACAGGTAGAAATCTCACTAGACGGGTGGTGGATGTTGTAAAATTAAGAAGCAAAAAAATCGTTGGTATTGTCAGGTGTGCTTTAAAAATGGGTGTCACACATGTGATTGTAGTTTATTTCCCATTTCTACTCACTTGTATGTATGTAAGCTGACATGCAAGTGACTACGCACACATGCACACATACACACACACACACTCACACACATACGCACTCACACACACACACGCACACACGCGCACACGCACACACGTGCACACGCGCACACACGCACACACACACACACACATACACACTCACACACATACGCACTCACACACATACATGCACACATGGACATTGCACAGACATACACGCACACACAGAGTGTGCATGTATGAGCTCATACACACTGAGTTTAGTCACTTTCATAGGTTAGCAGCTGTAGTTTGATGTTTGTCTGATCAGAACTCAAACAACAGCAGCTGGTCTTCTAGTGTATGATGTTGCAGATTTTAAAAAGATTGATTACTTTTTTAAACACCATGTACAGTTGTGATTATGCGTGTTGTGTTAGTGTGTTTCAAGTGTTCAGTTACAATAATTGTCTTCACTGTAATTATTACTGTCCAGAAAGATTGGATTATGCTTTTGACCACGTATAATTATTATTCTTCGACTGAACGTGCAAGTAGATCAGTTTAGTTATGCAACTGCTGTCTTTAGAGTGTCAATTGATGCATGTCTGACACAATGTGTGCATAGTTTTACTAGTAATTAGTAGTCAACAGTATTACCATGACTTTAGAACACTACATTGATAAACTACTTTGAATAGAGAACATTATCACAACATGTGATAATATTATAAATAGAATCATTTTACACTAAACATTTTAATAGAGATTCAAGGCATACTCAGTCATGCCTGCAGTTATAAAACAGACGAAGTTCATTTAAATTGATATACATTCATAATGAAGTATCTGTCACCATATGTTTTAAAATATCGCTTTATTAATAGTATTATTGTTTTGATATGACTATTTATATTTCTAAAACAAAAAAAAATACTGAAAGCGTCATCAGCGCCACCATACGGCAGAGTTAGCCGACAGCAGACATTCTCAATAGCTTGTTCTGCACTGTTTGTCCTCAGGGTGAGCTGATCACCATCTACAAGTCACTGCCAACACTGCAGCGTTCGACGATGTACTCGGTGGCCATGCCCAATCCTGCCAACATCTCATTCAGCTTCCATTACTTCATGATATTTGTCATGCTCAGCTACATTCCATGTAAGTAGGTCGTCGTCATGCTCGGCTACATTCCATGTAAGTAGGTCGTCGTCATGCTCGGCTACATTCCGTGTAAGTAGGTCGTCATCATGCTCAGCTACATTCCATGTAAGTAGGTCGTCATGCTCAGCTACATTCCATGTAAGTAGGTCGTCGTCATGCTCAGCTACATTCCGTGTAAGTAGGTCGTCATCATGCTCAGCTACATTCCATGTAAGTAGGTCGTCATGCTCAGCTACATTCCATGTAAGTAGGTCGTTGTCATGCTCAGCTACATTCCGTGTAAGTAGGTCGTCATCATGTCAGCTACATTCCTGTAAGTGGTCGTCATGCTCAGCTACATTCCATGTAAGTAGGTCGTTGTCATGCTCAGCTACATTCCATGTAAGTAGGTCGTTGTCATGCTCAGCTACATTCGTGTAAGTAGGTCGTCATCATGCTCAGCTACATTCCGTGTAAGTAGGTCGTCGTCATGCTCAGCTACATTCCGTGTAAGTAGGTCGTCATCATGCTCAGCTACATTCCGTGTAAGTAGGTCGTCGTCATGCTCAGCTACATTCCGTGTAAGTAGGTCGTCGTCATGCTCAGCTACATTCCGTGTAAGTAGGTCGTCGTCATGCTCAGCTACATTCCGTGTAAGTAGGTCGTCGTCATGCTCAGCTACATTCCGTGTAAGTAGGTTGTCATCATGCTCAGCTACATTCAATGTAAGTGGGTGGTTGCCAAGCTCTATTATATTTCTTATAATTTGCAAAAACAGCAATTTTAGTTATGCCTATCTCATGCAGTGTTAGTACATGATTTTAACAGATTATACACACCCTGTACTTACTGTAATTAATCCTCTGGAAATTGTCTTCAAACTCTTGTTAATTGATTCCTTACAACTACCATTCACAAGATTTGTAATTTTAATTTATATAAGAACCAACTAACTTAGTCTGTTTTATGTGTGTATTTATGCTCGAGGAGTATAATATTGATATGCAACGTATCACAAGTGATTCTATATATGCATTGCGCTCCTTTAAAAAAAATTCACCATCAAACATTTTTGTCACTGTTTTCGTGTTGAAAAAGGTGTCATGTTCTCACTGTTATGTTAATGTTGTTTCTTGTAGTCTTCCCTCAACTCTACAAGCACATATTGTTGTTTCTTGTAGTCTTCCCTCAACTCTACAAGCACATGTTGTTGTTTCTTGTAGTCTTCCCTCAACTCTACATGCACATGTTGTTGTTTCTTGTAGTCTTCCCTCAACTCTACATGCACATGTTGTTGTTTCTTGTAGTCTTCCCTCAACTCTACAAGCACATGTTGTTGTTTCTTGTAGTCTTCCCTCAACTCTACATGCACATGTTGTTGTTTCTTGTAGTCTTCCCTCAACTCTACATGCACATGTTGTTGTTTCTTGTAGTCTTCCCTCAACTCTACATGCACATGTTGTTATTTCTCGTAGTCTTCCCTCAACTCTACATGCACATGTTGTTATTTCTCGTAGTCTTCCCTCAACTCTACATGCACATGTTGTTATTTCTCGTAGTCTTCCCTCAACTCTACATGCACATGTTGTTGTTTCTTGTAGTCTTCCCTCAACTCTACATGCACATGTTGTTGTTTCTTGTAGTCTTCCCTCAACTCTACAAGCACATGTTGTTGTTTCTTGTAGTCTTCCCTCAACTCTACATGCACATGTTGTTGTTTCTTGTAGTCTTCCCTCAACTCTACATGCACATGTTGTTGTTTCTTGTAGTCTTCCCTCAACTCTACAAGCACATGTTGTTGTTTCTTGTAGTCTTCCCTCAACTCTACATGCACATGTTGTTGTTTCTTGTAGTCTTCCCTCAACTCTACATGCACATGTTGTTGTTTCTTGTAGTCTTCCCTCAACTCTACATGCACATGTTGTTGTTTCTTGTAGTCTTCCCTCAACTCTACATGCACATGTTGTTGTTTCTTGTAGTCTTCCCTCAACTCTACATGCACATGTTGTTTCTTGTAGTCTTCCCTCAACTCTACATGCACATGTTGTTATTTCTCGTAGTCTTCCCTCAACTCTACATGCACATGTTGTTGTTTCTTGTAGTCTTCCCTCAACTCTACATGCACATGTTGTTGTTTCTTGTAGTCTTCCCTCAACTCTACATGCACATGTTGTTGTTTCTTGTAGTCTTCCCTCAACTCTACATGCACATGTTGTTGTTTCTTGTAGTCTTCCCTCAACTCTACATGCACATGTTGTTGTTTCTTGTAGTCTTCCCTCAACTCTACAAGCACATGTTGTTGTTTCTTGTAGTCTTCCCTCAACTCTACATGCACATGTTGTTGTTTCTTGTAGTCTTCCCTCAACTCTACATGCACATGTTGTTGTTTCTTGTAGTCTTCCCTCAACTCTACATGCACATGTTGTTTCTTGTAGTCTTCCCTCAACTCTACATGCACATGTTGTTGTTTCTTGTAGTCTTCCCTCAACTCTACATGCACATGTTGTTGTTTCTTGTAGTCTTCCCTCAACTCTACATGCACATGTTCCGACAACGCAGGAAGATCATTGGAGGTGTCCGCAGCAAACAGGAATAGGATCGCAGCTAATGGAACCAACTGCGATGATTGCATAAAATTACCTTCTGATGCAATGGAGGTCCATGTCGTCAGGAAACTGATAGTTTTTACTTTTTAGTTTTATTAATATTACATGACGTAAGTAACAAAGCACAGAAGCAATGTTGTAGCTGAAATGGTTCTGTGTGCTGTTTCTTTGATGTTTGGCCACATCTCAGGACACAAGTCCAGGTGACTGTCATCACATTGGGTCACTCACCTCCTGAAATGTCATCTTCACAACTGCATTCCTATATAGCTGTATGAAAAGGTTAATATAATATAAATATAGCCAAGTTGACTAATGGTAAACACGTTCATCAGGTAATTCGTTGATTTGGGTGTGGACTTACTCAGGTGGAATTATTATGTAGATTAAGATATAACCTATTAAAAATGTGACTTTGGAATAAGAAATGGGATTTTTATTTCATAGTTTCATAATAAAATGATGGCAATTTGGATGTCGATTGTTTTGGATGGTGACAATCGGCAGATCGACTGATATTAATCTTGTTACTCATTTCTTGTCCAGTGCTTATAACTGCATTTCTGCAAATCCATTTTATCGATCTTTTCAAATTGCATTGTGCAGGGTTGAAATGCTTCATAGCTCATGGTACTCCTTTAGCCTTATCAAAGAACAGTTTTGCAAATGTTGAAACTGTCGAATGGCAAGATTCATGATTGTAAGTTGTGGTGAAGTTGTGTACACTATCGTGATCTTTGCTGGTTCTTGTTGATCAACAAATAGACATAGTAAAGTGGTGTATGACGATTTCTTGTTCTAGCGAGCAGGTTCTATGTATATTAAGTGTAACCATTGCCCAATGCATTTTCATAAATAAATATTAATTAGTAGTAAAGCGTCACTTCCAGGTGCCAAGTTACCATTTTGATGTTGATTGTTAACACATTCCTAATACGTTGTTAATGTAAGATTACAAGATACTGTAGTGTAATTATCAATATGTTGAATACTTGGTGTTTACGAGTCCAGGACAGATTACATAGTTAGTGATTCATCCCTCCGTGTCACCAAATAAACATGATCAGTAGTCAGTTGTTTTTCTTCTTGAAGACAACGTATGTAGCATGTAAACATTACTCAGATTTCACTGAACCTAAACCCTGGTCCTGTTAACCGACAGTTCGGCTCTCTCTTGACCACACAGTTAATCTCTCACTTGGTTGCACCTATGTCCACTAGAGGGTCAAGTAATTGGACATACTAATGCCATCTTGAATTTTCTCTGCTTTTATTTATTGTAGTTAATTAATAACTTCATGAATTTCTTAATGAGTTGTATAATAAATATTAATGTAAAACATGAGCAAGTGGTTCTGATGATTCAGTGCTATAGACGTTTTGTATTACTCCACGCAAGAAAGGGAAACATTCGGCCATGTTGAAATTAGCACACGCATGCTCTAACTGGGTATTTGTACTCTTGTGTACATACAATGTAGTCTACAGTAATTTTGCACTGCAATATTATTATAACATCAAATCAATTGTATAAGTGTCAAAGGTTGTTGTTTATCTGCCAAATTATTAATTTCTTTACAAATGTGCTGTTGTTACAAGCACTGGACAGATTCCTTAGAATTTGGGAACGGTTTTAGTATTATGAGAATACAGGCAACAGAAGTGACCTTTAATGTCAAGGATAGATTGGTTGAATAAATCAAGGATCTTGATAAATAATGGAACATGCATTCTCTGCTATAAACCATAATTTATTTCAATCAACGTCACATTCAGAACCCAGCTCTGTCAAAAGCGACTCACAGAGAAATGGTATACCTCTCCATCTAGCTATGCTGGAGATCACATATTGTTTGCTGAAACAATTTTCTTTTTCTAATAAATACAGATCATAGAAAATCTCCATCCAATCAGTTCTCTGCTCCAAGGCAAATCTTCAAACAGCTCAAATAAACAACAGTGGCAAGCCCTGGCCCACGCAACATATGAATAGTTTCAAAACACAAACTTGTGCGTTCAGCATAGCATTACTACCATAATAATTTTAGGTAGCCATTTTGAATGCCAACGTATTAAATATACCAGCATAATTAGTGATATCAGGTTATAGTTTTATAAAAGAACTTGTTAGAAACGAAAACATACATTGTGATGTTTTATGTGTCCCTAATCGTGGTTGCAACGCAATATATTGATGACGCTGATTTCAGGAACAAAAATAACCTGGTTGGACTGCATTATGTAAAACACAACCTCGGCATTCTATTCCTGAAACAATCAATCATCAACATAGAAAACAAATAATACAAATTGTGCAACACTGTTAAAAAAACAACAGTGGATTATTATTAAAAGCCACCCGAGTTGAGATTATATCAGATTAGACATCATCTGTGGACTCAGCTCCTGCGTGACTGACCATTGCAGCTGATGATGCTTTTATAAATAACCCGTTCATCAACCTGTGCCACGTTGTTGAAATAACAACAATTATAAAATTACAAAAATAAACCATCTCTAAGACTGTTGTACCTGATGGCCTCCACAACACTGCATAATTATATACATCATTGTGGATTACAAAGATCCTGTAGTGCGATTAGAATTGAACTTCAAATTTTCTTAGATATACACCATTCTCTGGAATGCAGATATGTCTACAAATATATATTATCTATTACATTTCATTGTCTAGATAAGCACTGAAAAACGTCCATGGCTATTATTCGGCAAAACGTGTCACATGACATAACACATGACTCACTGGTTGGGGTGACTAGCCATTTCTTGCCAACTACGCCACAGTTCAACCTACTGAAGGGTGTGACTAGTCATGGAGACTAGGCAACATTTCACCCTGTCCAAACAACCCTTGTTGTGAAGAACCATCTCCCTAACAGAATGTTTTCGCTTTCCGATAAAGCATCGCCTCTGTGATGGAAAGGTCAAACTGACGACACATGTGGGGGTCATGTGACCGCCCGGTCACGATCTCACATAGGTACTGCTTTTTGCAGTGGTGGCCACAAGTTGTTGTTGGCGAGTGTGACTTCCAGTACAGCCTGGAACGCAGCAGAACACTTACTGTATGCACAGGTTCAGTTTTATTTCCATGGGCCATTTATTAAAAATTAATGGTCCAATTTTACAGAATACAGACAAAACGTCTCCGATGGACAACCAAAATGCGATGCTATTTAAAAATAGCCTTATACTTGTCTGTATAATATTATGGCCGCTTAAATGTAATCTGTGTAGAATTTGTTGCAGTACAATTTTGTTGTAACTTGTAACATGTAATAATTTTTTTTTTAAACGACATTAAAGATGACTGAGGTGAACTTCTACAGGAGCCACTTGCCTGAAGAAGGTCTGTAGAATTGTGTCGTTTGAGACCATCCGTTGAACCAAGTTATCCCAGTCGGCTGGAGCCAGACTTGACAAGCCATACGTCTCCTGAACACACAGTACAACAATGTCACAGAATGGAACCAAAACTGAAATCATGGATTCTTTGAACTACATTTAACTTCTAGATAACAATACTACTAATAACAGTAAATAACAGTAGAGTTCTACCTGGTCATGAACCTGACCTCACAGACAAAACCAAACATGAATCATCAGATGAGGTAGAATCATGACCGAGGACTCGAGAGTTGTCGTTACAGCAATGTACATGTATTGTTGAAGAATTAGGGTAGGAAAAATGTCAAACAAAAGG
This sequence comes from Ridgeia piscesae, assembly GCA_025642075.2. Lineage (NCBI taxonomy): Eukaryota > Metazoa > Annelida > Polychaeta > Sabellida > Siboglinidae > Ridgeia > Ridgeia piscesae. The sequence goes on from JAODUO010000340.1 coordinate 184,288, forward strand.
TCCTGAGGGTGCCACTTGCTTGGGATCATTTCACTTACTTTCACTTGGGATCATTTCACTTACTTTCACTTGGGATCATTTCACTTACTTTCACTTGGGATCATTTCACTTACTTTCACTTGGGATCATTTCACTTACTTTCACTTGGGATCATTTCACTTGGGATCATTTCACTTACTTTCACTTGGGATCATTTCACTTACTTTCACTTGGGATCATTTCACATTGGCATGGTATGGCTTAAGCCCAATTTTACTTTAAAATCAATTTAGATTTTTATCATTGATCTTGAATCCCTCAACTGTCAACAGTAGTCCCCTGAACTGTCAACAGTAGTCCCCTGAACTGTCAACAGTAGTCCCCTGAACTGTCAACAGTAGTCCCCTGAACTGTCAACAGTAGTCCCCTGAACTGTCAACAGTAGTCCCCTGAACTGTCAACAGTAGTCCCCTGAACTGTCAACAGTAGTCCCCTGAACTGTCAACAGTAGTCCCCTGAACTGTCAACAGTAGTCCCCTGAACTGTCAACAGTAGTCCCCTGAACTGTCAACAGTAGTCCCCTGAACTGTCAACAGTAGTCCCCTGAACTGTCAACAGTAGTCCCCTGAACTGTCAACAGTAGTCCCCTGAACTGCCTGGAGATATTTGAAAAATGTTGGAGACTAAACCAGTGCAATTTTTTTATCAGCACAACACGACACGACACGACACGA